>CM035416.1:158170681-158213181 GCA_020310875.1 Ceratopteris richardii | reverse complement strand
TTTCTCCATGAAAAGCAAAGTTAAAAAGCATAAAAAAACTAAAAAAGGTTTTCATAATTTTTGGAAATCCTAATTGGAAACTACGAAAACCTTAATTTTGGTTGTGTTAAATTAATTTTTATATTTTTGGGTTAGAATTATATGGTATATTGCTATTTGCTTTTAAAAGATGGTTTTTATGCATAAGAACTGTGTTTCACACAAATTTCAGAAATTAGGGTTTGACTTTTGACTGCCCAAAATGTGGTCCAATTGCTATGTGTTATATATCAATAGATAGCTCTTGACATGTACTTAACAAATGTGTTTTTTTTTTTTTGGCATATTTTGACAATCTTTGACCTTGCTTTGACCATGGTTGACTTTGCCTAAAAATGGTGTGCAATCCCTCTTATGGAAGGTTGCATTTCCAACAATCCTCTCCTAACCCAAGTCCTAACACAAAGGGAACATTCCAAGAAAGGTATATATTTTGTTGGATAAAACCACTATAAAGTGATGTTGCTAGTTGAAAAGATGATGATGTTGTAGATGTAGTTACGTGTAAAGATCATGCCAGTGTCCATAAAAATACCTAAGACTTTTGACATGAAGAGCACTACTATAGAAAAGGAGAATTCATAACATTTCATCATATACTCCTTTCATCCAGATATTTATATGGAAGGATATAGATAGGGAAAGCAAAAGATAAAGTAAAGAATTAAACATACTTCTGAAAACCACACTTGGGATTTAGTACCTTTACCCAAAGGTAAGAAAGCAATTGCAAACAAGTGGGTTTATAAGATCAAGGATGTGGATGACCAATCAAAGTACAAGACAAGATTGGTAGCCAAAGGATATACACTGAAGGAAGGAACATATTTTCATGAAGTCATCTCTCATGTGGTGAAGATGACTACTATACACATGTTGCTTGTAGTTGTAGCCAAACAAGATCTTGAGCTAGTTCAGTCGATGTAAAATCAACTTTCTTACATAGAGATATAGAGGAAGACCTCTACGTGCAGCAACGAGAAGGATTTGAGGGGCGTAACTATAAGGATTGTGTGTGCATGTTAAGAGGAAGTTTATATGGACTTAAGCAAGCACCTAGACAATGGTACAAAAGGTTTGATACCTTCATGCTCTCACTCACATGGTTTCAAGAGAAGTGAAGCTGACCACTGCTTGTAAACAAAACAATCAATAGATGGAGGCCTAATAATTTTGGTATTATATGTGGATGACATGCTTTTAGTAGGGAAAAGTACTGAGGTCTTATCACAGCTCAAAACACAATTCAGAATTTTTCATGAAAGTTTTGGGGCCAGCACCACATATTTTGGGCATGAGTGTTGTGAAGGATAGCGGTAGAAAATTACTCTACCTCCCACAAGAAGAGTATCTTGAAAAGATACTAGGAAAATTTCACATGATAGATTATATATCTTAGGAAGATCCACTTCCAACACATGCAAAGCTTAAGAAAGTTGAGTGTCCAAAAGATGATTCAGTCACCAAGGAAATAGAGAAAGTGACTTGTGCTTCAAGATGTGGTTCACTTATGTATGCAATGGTTGTCACAAGATTGGATATTGCATATGCAATGGGATTTGTAAGCATTGAGCAAGTACACAGAATTCCAGCGAAGAGACATCGGGAATGTTTGAAATGCATATGCAAGTACTTGAAGAGTACAAAGAATGGTGCCTATGCTATGGAAAAGGCTTTTCACACATAGAGGGATTTTGTGATGCAAACATGACAGTTGATGTGGATTTACACAAATCCACAAGAGGGTACATATTTACCATGGTCAATGGTATAATATCATGATGTTCAAGGCTGCAAAAGAGTGCTGCATTATCTACCACAGAGGCTGAATATCTTTGGCCACCCAGGAAGCCATATGGTTGACCACTTGGGATAGAAATAGGATTTGAGGATAGACCATCATTGTTCTATTTTGATAGCCAAAGTGTCATACATATGGCTAATGTTTCATGCACACACAAAACATATTGATGTATGATATCACTTCGTTAGACAAGCTATTGAAGATGGACATGTCACATTGACAAAAAATCATACAAAGGATAATCCATCATATATGCTAACAAAGAGCCTTGGAACATCTCCGCATGAGCTTTGCACAACTTTAGTAGGATTAATGTGAGCTCACTTGAGGTCACCTTTTGAAGAATTCTCGAGAAGTTTCTTGTAAATATCAAACCTTTCATATCTATAAAAGGGCCTTTTCATCAATAGAAGAGGGATACAAGTAACAAGACCCTTTGTATTTCTTGTGTACATCTTTCTCTCTTTCTCCATCTCTCTCTCTCTGTCCCCCTCTCTCTCTCCCCCCTTCTCTCTCTCTCTCTCTCTCTCTCTCTCTCTCTCTCCCTCTCTCCCCCCCCCCCCTTTTTCTCTTCTTTCCCCCTTTTCTTCAGCCCTTTTCACTATTCATTTCTTCTCTCTACCTTTTATTCTATTCTCGTCTGTATTTTCTTCCTCTCTCTCACTGTCTAAGCCCTTTTTCCTAAATCCATAGGGCTGCTGTCCTTCATTTTCAAGCTCTCTCATCACACTACTGGTGATGTCTTGGAAGGATTTGTATGGGAGTTTCCTCTCTTTAACTGAGAAATAAGTGTTCATTCATACAAAGTTGTGCCTTACAACTAAAATCAAAGAGAGAAGGTTTGAGAAAATGGAAGTCACATAGGACATGATTGAGAAGGAAAAGGATGATGATAAATTGTATTGCCCATACCCATAATTGGTTGATGATTTTCTGCATGGCTCATGTATGCAAATTTATATGCACAGTGAACACATACATGGTCACATGCACATCCCCCCCCCCCCCTCCCCCCCCCCCCCCCCCCCCCCCACACACACACACACACACGCACGCACGCACGCACGCACGCACGCACGCACGCACGCTCGCTCGCTCGCTCGCTCTCTTACTTTTTCATGTATTATGGTTTGGGTGGCTCATGATGCCGTTGTATTCATCTTTTGATGTTGGAAATGTCAGGATCTCATGGGGCTGCAAAGGTTAGGACACGATGTTGCCACATTTAGTCAGGAATCTTGTCTTGCTCCTATTAACATTCTCTATCTTATATAATCTGCTAACTAGCGTTTTTCGTATATAATAACGAGCCTTTTCCATTTACAAGGATTGTATGCAGAGTAGACTTATCGACACAACTATCAATTTAGTTTTAACATTTTCAGAATACATTAACTTGACATTAATTACATCCCAACTCCTTGAGGTTTTGGAGTCTGTGAGCATATCTAAATTATGAACTTTCTCCATACTTGTTTGATAGATATTACACTTCCAACCTATTTTCTGTTTGATATGCTTCAAATGTTGTTTTTTTATTCAGATCATTGGAAGTGCTGTGACAGTAAAAATTGCGAAGAACAAGGTGGCTCCTCCTTTTAAGACTGCAGAATTTGAAATAGAATTTGGCAAGGGCATTTCCAAGGATGGGGAAATCATTGATTTTGCTGTCAAATATGGCCTGATTGTGAAATCAGGAAACTGGTATGGCTATGGTGGTGAAAATATAGCAAATGGGAAGGAGAATCTAAAAAAGTATCTCAATGAGCACATTGATTTGAAGGACTTGCTTGTCACAGAAATAAAGCAAAGACTTGTGAGAGCTGCAGATCATGTTGATGAAGGTGGGTCAGATGATGAGGGATCTAGCTCTGAATCTAATTGTTGTAGTTCAGGTGAAATTTAGCAATATTGCTTATGATTGAATTGAATATACAGTTCTGATGTTGCAAATCTCAAGGGGGTTTAAACACCACCCCCTGCAATTTTGCCTGGTGAAGATTATCGTTGTACATATAGGTAGAGTTAGTTTTGTATCTCACTCTGTAGAGAGCAGCAGTGCAGTCCTGGCATCAATGATGCATTGAATGTAATCCGGAGGTTGTATATTTTAATATTTTCAATCATGTATGGAGAATTATTCCATCACATACAATACCTACAGAGTAAATACCACCCATGTGAAGTACGACCCATCTAATGAGCTTATTGCAGTCTTGCATAAGGAGATTTTTATGGATGTATATGGATGTATAATTGGAAAATGAACAGATTGTGTGTGTGATATTTTAGCTAGGTAAGTCCTTTTTGAATATTCAATTGACCTAGAATTGGCTGTATAAGTTAGTTTTCTTGTGGAAAAACAGTCAGGGAATTTAAAAATTCAATGGAAAGTGAGAGGATAAAGATGATACTTGTACTCTTTATGCACAGTGCTCTCAAGTTAATGAAGATTCCGCATTTTTTGATTGAGTAATGCATAGAGACACCTGAGAGGAGAAGGGACTTGGAGGATGGAAAATGAGAGGATAAAGATGAAACTTGTACTCCTGATTGAGTGGTACATGATATTGTATTCATCTATTGAAGCAATCTTACTCTTTGGGGGAAAGCAGAAGAATGGATGAACATAATGTCTATGAGATATTCGAAGATTACTCAAGTTTCAAGTTTAGGGTCACTTGGGAATCAATTGAGAGTACACAAACTTCTGATGATGTGTTTGAAATTAGATATGGACATATACCTCAAGACAAGTCAAAGATTGATAGTCTGTGTTCAAGAGCATACCTTATATAAGTAATGAATAACAGAATAGTCTGTGTTCAAAAGGATAGCTTGTATAAGTAACAAATAACAGCATCTCATTTGGCTATGTTATCAAGGAATACTTTTTCATTATCAGCAGGCAAGTGTGAATCTAAGAAAGTTTTGGTGTCATCCTTTAATAAAATGCTATTTCATCCTTTAATGGGCGCAAGGTTGGGGCCTGAATGAGTGTTTCTTTCTCCTTTTTGTAAACTGATACAAAGGATGAACTCATGTCGATTATCAGTGGATCCCTTGGCAACTACTGGTGTAGTGCAACTTCGTGCTTTTTTTTTTTTTCAGTAGGCAGAAGGTTGGAGCTTGATCAAAGAAATACTTTCTTTTCATATGGTGGTGCAAGGGATAAACTCATGTTGTTTGAGTAGATCTTATTGCAACTGATTGTGAATTAAGATGTTCAATTGGAGTCAATTTTCAATACCTTGTGGAAATTGTGATGGTATGCATCAATATGATTGTGGCCAAAGATGGAGAAATTTGGGTGTCATTTTATTTTCTTCGAAATTTTGGTATTTAGTGCATCTTTTCGCTTGTGGGCTGAGGGAGAAAAATATTATTTATTCGTCATAGGATTGGGTTCAGGCTGGTACCATATCAATCTAGTCTATTTCCTATGTTACTTCGTGGAATATGTTGGCAACACATGTTGCCATTGACATTGTTTTTATTGTTATGTAATGAATTTTATCGAGAAGGCCAACAAATGTTTGAGGTTTCAATTAGATAAAATGATGTGAATTAAGTCATGGTCGACACAATTCATTGGAAGTCCAGAAGGTGATGCACATCCTTTTCTTTTCTCACACACACACACACACACACACACCCCCCCCCCCCCCCCCCCCCCCACAACACACACACACACACACACACACACACAAAAACCCCCTGTTTGTATGTTCTCACCTTGTACATATATATCTCTCAATTGGGCAAGTAAAGCCCCGTGTCTCATCTCCCAAAGTGTTGGATGGTTGGCCACTGTTTGAGAGTATTAGCCATTTCATCTTCCTTTATTCATCTTATTGGTTTTGGTTGCACAAAATACAAAACTAATTAGGATCAAAGCAAGAAGTACAATTAGTCTTCTTTTGCACCTTTTGAATCCAAGGAAGCATATATTTGATGTTTTTACCAACAACCTATTAATTAATTCATGTTCAGTATTGATCTTGAGCTGCACAAAATGAAGATTCATATGCTTTGTGATGGGGTAGAATCAATTATGCTAGATTTGAGGAGGCTCAATTCTCAATAGCGATCGATTGACCATGGAAACATCATTTGACACTTGATGGTGGAAAATTAATGGGGTTCTAATGGCATTGATTGGTCAACATAAGAAGAGAATGTTATAAAATTAATGTTAGAAAGGTATTAATTGTTTAAAGTACCATTAGGAGCAATACAAAAGCAAGTAGAGATTTTCCACAATATCTTCTAGGAGTTACTTATCATCAATCACCCATGGACAAGATGCATTTGTGAAGTAACTAGTAAGGATGTCCTTATTAAGAGTTAAAGACCAAAGTTGGAGTTTGAAGATGATATAATAATTTCCAAGCCGTTACCATAAATCATTGAGTAGTGTAAAGAAGTTATCAAAGAGCTTGCTTGTGCTAGATATTGCAAGATTGGTTAGTAAATTCTTAGCTTTAACCATACCTTCATTTGAGAGCACTAAAGTATGAATAACATAACTCCTTTCTTCAATGCACATGATTTTTTGTTTAGTTTGCAAAACTAATCACCTTTTTCATATGTCAATACTTGATCCTGGAGTCATTTTGAATAATGTGAAATGGTTCATAATAATGTGGTGCAAGTTTAACTTTAGGATGTGTAAAATATTTTTCAAATGTCGTTTAATGATGCATGATCATACTAAATTATTTTCATTTGATTGTTTAACTAGTCGTTTTTGATCAAAATTATGTGTATAACATTCTTGGATTTTCTTAATGTGTTCATGAACATCATGAAGTATAGAAATGTGAACTTGAGCAATAGAATCAGTCATATGAATATAAGTTTGAGTGAGTGACATGGGAATGGGAAGCTTTTTACCATAAAGAATTTCGAAAGGTGCATGAATCGTATGTGTTGTGTTATTGTAGCAAATTGAAGTAATGGTAATTTCTCATCCTTGTTATTTGGATTATCTAGTGAACAACAATAGAATAAATCAATAATAGTACTATTTGTAGCTTCACTTTGCCCATTACTTTCAAAATGAAATGTAGAACTAAAATATATTTTTGAATCAAAATATTGAAATAATGCAACCCAAAATTATTGAAAAAATGAACATCAAGATCAGACAACGTAACTTTTGGAAAACCATGATATGAGAAAATAATTTTAATAAAAAACATAACAACTTGAGATGCATACAAGGTCTTTTTACATGAAATGAAATATGCATGTTTACTAAATCTAACAACAATTATCCAAATCATGTCATTATGAGATGAAATTATAGGAAGACTAGTAATAAGATCCATAGAAATCTATTCTCATGGTTCATTGGGAATGGGTAGTTCCATTAACAATCCAAATGGTTTACCATGGTGATTCTTAATATGCTCATACATAATGCATTAGGAAACATAATGTGCAATGTCTTTTTTCCATATTCACCCAAAAGAAGTAATCTTTACAAGAAGATGTGTTTTGTATACCTCTATGTCTTGTGCAAGGTGATTCATGCATTTCCTTCATAACAAAATCTATAAAAAACATGATTGATGCAAAATTTGTGTTGAAGATACAAGAAACCATTATGAAATGTATGATGTTCATCAGTTGAAGATGTAGAATTGTTGAAATCATTCCATGCACATGAACAAAGAAAAATGAAGCATGAGTAGGAATCATGTCATGAAATCAATGAATATGAATGGCATAAGTATTATGGATAGAAACGGAATGTGACTATGGTGATGGAAAACAACTAAGTGCATTTGCTACAAAATTAGCTATACCAAGTTGATGTTGAATCAAAGTTTGAAAATTTTGATTAAAGAAGCCCATTTAATATATCTATAAGAAATCAATGGTTGATTTAATAAATGTTGAATAGCGTGTTGTTCAACTTTAATTAAAACCTCAAAAACCATAAGGTAATGTTTCCAAACCTTTATAGCATGCATACAATTAAAAGTTCTTTATCATATGTATTGCAATTCTTTTCAAAGGGTTTAAGTTTCCTATTTTCAAATGCAATGTGATGATTGTTTTGCATTAAAACTCCACCTATACTTGAACCACTTGCATCTGTAACTACATGAAAAGGTTATGCAAAATTTTGTAACCGCAAAACATGTGCATGTGAAAGTGCATGTTTGAGTTTTTCAAAAGATTATTGTTGTGCTAACTTTGATGAAAATTTTACTTTTTTTTTTTCAATAATAAAGGGGAAGTGCCAACAAGAAAAAAAAAAAACAAGATTTCTATAGAAACTAGCCAATCCAAGAAAATAACGTACATAATTAACTAATTGAAGTACATAACATTCTATAATTACTTTGATTTTCTTTCAATCTACATGCACTCCTTGTCTAGAAACAATATGCCTTAAATATTCTAGTTTACTTTGCAAAAAGTAACTTTTTTCAGGATTGGCATAAAATATGTTCTCATGTAACAAATCAAAAACTATTTCTGAACGCTTCTCATGCTCACTTTCATTCTTACTATAAACAAGTATATCATCAAAGGAAATAAGAATGAAAGCTTGATAATAAAGGAAAATATTATTCATCATACATGCAAATGTAGTAGAAGCATTTTTAAGTCCAAAGGGCATTGCCATAATCTCATAATGGCTGTTTTGATTCCTAAAAAAGTCATGTAAATAGCACTATGTGTCATACGCATATGATCATAACCATATTTAAGATAAATCTTACTAAAGGTATGGGCTCCTAAAAAATTATCTAGCAAATCATCTATCTGAGGAATAGGGCATCGATTTCTAATTGTGATTTTTTTGAGGGATCTATAGTCAATGTACATCCTATAAGTTTTATTCTCTTTCTCAACTAAGAGTATATGTGCTCCAAATGGAGAAGAAATAGGTTTTATAAGTCCTTTCTGAAGTAAATCCTTAACTTAGTTTTCTATTTCCTTTTGCTAAAAAGGGCCATTCTTATAAGGTGCTTTATGAGAAGGAGAACTACCAAGAATTAGATCTATTCTATGGTCAAAGCATCCTTGAGATGTGGTAGTGTAGAAGGATAATCGTACATAAAACAGCACTTATAAATAGTTTGAAAAGGTTAGAAGGGATATGAGTATAATAATTTATGACATTCACAAAAACAATGCATGAATTATAACCTTTTATATTTTACTTGAGTATGAATAATTAATGGAAATGGTTGGAAATCATGCCTTACAGACATAAAAATGAGTTGACCTTTAAATTCACAATTAAATGTATGAGTATGATAGTCACTACATGGGTTATGATGACAAAATGACATACCAAGTATGACATTATAGGACTGCAAAGGGGAATTAAAAATATGCGTGCATCTATATATGAACCTATGCAAATCTTAACATCATGCACTTCACTTGTTAGATTATATTGACTTCCTTGAAATGAAGCTGCAACACTCTAGGAAATTACGACCACCACGTGCTTGTGAGATGACTCTCCTCCCAACCTTATGCCTGTATATATAGCTACTTGAATCAATGAGGACCACAAATGTAACTAGAGTCCACAAGTGCATGTGCAATTTCCTCCACTCCTTTCATACCTTCCACTAGAGTCCACTAGTGGTTGTTGTACTCACCTCTTGAGTTAAGTCTCTCTGGACTCAAGTTAACTCACGTTAACTTGAGTTAGAAGGCTCTAGAGCTCCTTGGGCAAAACTCTCTCCCCATGCTCCCCATGGGGATTGAACCCAAGACCTCCTCCTTCACAACCATGAGACTTAGCCACTAGGCTAAGTGGATCACTTGAATATGAGAGCACATGAACTTATGCTTGAGTCTATTCTTGAGATCTTTGGTCCTACAGACGAGTGACCAAACGGTATCCGATTTCAGATCTGTCTAAAGCCATCGGACCCCTTGACCATAGACTTACTTTATTACAGAAGCCTTAACTTTATACAAGAAATGAAACAACTTTAATTTGAGTTCCTTCACTAACATATGTGGAATAAAATCATGGGAACTTCCATTGTCATGTAAGATATTAATAAATATATCAGTAGTAGTACCCTTCATGCAAAATAAATAATGAATTGAAATTTTGTTACCCAAGGTACTTAAATCTTTTTCCAATGCTTCCTCTTTCCAAACAAATTGAAGTTCATAAAATACCTCCATGTTGTGCATCCAATGCTTCCTCTTTCCAAACAAATTGAAGTTCATAAACTACCTCCATGTTGTGCATTTGGGCAACAATAGGTTTCATATGGAGAGGCTATAATCTGCACTTTGTTTTAGTATATCTAGGTTTACCACAATTCCAACAACTGATACGTGGTCTCTTTTGTTAAGCATCCACCATTGAAGTTTGAAGGGTAGGAGGTTTGGTAGGTTGAAGGGATGAAGATATATGACCATTGGTTAGAATGAGGAGCTCATGGAAAATTAGGATAAGAAGAGGTAGTAAAATTATGCTTCAAAGGAAAATTAGGCTGTGTACAAATGAGGAGCTCATTGGTTAGAATGAGCTGTGTACAAAATGATGTGCAGTTGGAAGGAGTCTATGGGAAGACAAAATGAGAAAATGATCAGATCCGATTATTGGGAGCTCTTGCCTCTTTCTCTCGTTGTTTAGAACGTGCTCCCACTCCACTTTTATAACCGATGAGAATGTGAAGAAGTTTGTGCCTCCTTCTTAACTCACCACTTTCATTTGGTTGCCCGCTACATGCCCGCTACATGCCACTTACTACAAGGCAGATATTGTATCCTTTACTCATCATGAATTTTGAGTAGGCTTTTTTTCCTTTTTTTCCTTTTATCTTCTTTTCCTTTATCTTTATATTTGGTAAATTTATCCAAGCATAACTCATGTGTAAATGAGCTTGTACATTTATCTTCAACACTCCCCCTCAAGCTCATTTGGGAGTTATCTTCAACCATGTCCTGCAAATTTATCACATCCTTGAAACCTTTGAGTTTAGAAGCATCCAAAAACTTTGTAAACATATCTGCAACCTGCTCTTTGGCCCCGAATTATCAAAGCTTTTGACATGGGGACGTGACCATAAAAGTACTGATGGAATACTCAGAATTCCTCATGATAGTGTTGCTTTTCAACATATTGATTCTACATGGCCTGATTTTGCACAAAATCCACAGAATCTAAAGTTGGGAGTTGCATTAGATGGGGCTAATCCATTCTCCATGAAATCTAGTAAATGGTCAACATGGCCGGTGGTAGTCATAAACTACAATCTTCCACCATATCTTAGCATTGCTTTCACTTTTAATCCCAGGAAAAAGACAAGTTAAAGATATGAATATATATCTTGCTCCTCTCATTGACAATCTCCAAGAGTTATGGAAAGGTATTAATGTCATTGATGCATCAAAAAACATCAATGAAAGATATATTACGGTTCGTGGTATTGTGGCTTGGACTATTCACGATTTTCCAGGATATGGTGTTTGTTCAAGTATTGATGTAATTTTTTAATGCAAGAATATCTGCTTAAGGGTTATAAAGCTTGTCCATATTGTGGTGATTGGTTGAGATCAATCTATCATAAGAATCTCAACAAAAATATTTATCTTCGACATCGATGATTCTTGCCTGATTATCATCCATTAAGATGTAAAAGAGAAGCAATACATTTTCATGGAAAGTTTGAAACAGGTCAGTGTCCAAAACCTATGACGCCTATGGATTGGTATAAAAAATGGACAGATGGATCTCTGATAGATCCAGAATCAGAAATCTTCAGTGATGATGAAGATAATGAGAATGTGAAGAGATGCAAAGGAAAATTGGCACTCGCAAAGAATATATCAATATGGTATTCTTTGGAGTATTGGAAAGAGATAAAAGTATATTATCTTCTTGATCCTATGCATATATTCAAGAATATTGGTTACTCATTATGGCAGCATCTTCTTGGATTAAAAGACACCATAGCATAAAGGAATCATTTGAAGGACCAAAACCATTAGGGGAAAAAATGAACCCTGCATGGGCCTTTTAGATTAAGGAGTGATTAGAGATGGACCAATGAGAGGAGGGTGGTGGACACAGTCTAGATTCTTAAGCTAGTAGTCTAGGGGTAGGCTTTCCTTAGTTTTTGCTAGTCAAAGTTTCTAAAACCACCAGAAATTCGTGGGTCTTGTGAGAAGAGTGGTTTGGGATTTCAAAACTTTCAATCATGGCCATTGTTTCTTCTGAAGAATCCAACGGATGTAGTTTTGCTGCAAAAGTCAAGGCTCCATGAACCGTAGGCCATTAGATAATAAAGAAATCGTGTGGCTCCATTTGAAAGGACATTGAAAAATGCGCAACACTCCTTCAACCGTAGGATCTTTCTACCCATCGAAGGGCTTATAAATAACACACATTTGGGACAGCGCATTTCCTTCTACACCCTTCGATGGGGATGAGATCGAAGGGCTACTAATAAATATCTCTCAATGAGGGCGCCAGTCAATGTAGACTGTTGGATCTCTTTTGCATCGGACAGGTGAGGTTCAAACAAAAAAGAAGATCAGCTGAATTTGCGCTCAGCCATTAGATTGGAAGATCCATCCGACGGCGATGACTGCACTCTACCTAACGGATCTGCGCCTTTATTTGCACACTGTAGATGGTCGAAGATGAAGGGCTCACGCTGACTGTGGCGTCCGCCTCTCTCTCTACTGTGGTACTCACAATTTTCATCTCTTTCTACTGTCCTACTTTTCAAACGTCCATGCATTTATTATGGTATCACATGTGCTTGAAATCCTAGCCATTGAAAGGGGAAAATCTAATGGTTGCGATCCTCTTCGACTGAGCATATCATCGAAGCTTCTTTTTCTCTTATATTTTAATAGAGAAAACCACCCTGGTATTTTATGTCCCCTTAATCACATACAATCTTAATTTTAATCCCTGAAAATTAGGGATCCTTACAAGGCCCATGCAAGGCTCACTTTTTCCCCTAATGCTCAAAACCAAATTTATGGCCAATTTTTGATAAACATCGATGAGAAATGACTTATGCACCTGCTCCTTGGGTACTTACGATAAAAGAGATACAGACTATCAACAATAAAATTCAATTGATTTGGACTCCTATAGGATATGGAGCATCTTTCTAGAACATGTTTACTATGTATGATAAGAGCTTATCTTGGTTAAAGAACCATGATGGCATAACTTTTTGAAACATATTTTACCTTTGGTTATCGATGGATGTACAACGAAAGGAGTACGAGATGTGATCTATCATCTTGGATCGCTTATAAGGTAATTATGATATTTTTATATTTAATATATATGAATATTTGATATCTTTTATTTTTGAATTAATTTCTTTATAATTTTTTAATGATATGTATAGGTGGATTACATCAAAAGATTTTGAAAAAAACTCGATCCCATGAATGCAAAGAGCTACTATGTTTGATGGAGAAGAGCTTCCTACTTCATTTTTTGATGTTCAGGTTCATTTAATAGTCCATCTTGTAGATGAAATAGAGATTGCAAGTGTTGCCAACACTCGATGGATTTTGGGTCGAGCAATTTATGGGAATATTAAAAAGTTATGTGTGGCAAAGAGTGAAACCAGAAGGATCCATGGCAAAGGGTTGGATGCTTGAAGAGTGCATGTACTATGTTACTGAGTACCTTGAAAGAGTTCATGAAGAAGCTCCACGTGTATGGACCAACGAGTCTTCTTCAAAAATAAGAGACGAGGTATTATCAGGTAAGGGAGTTCTATTTTTATTTACATTTCAAGAAAAAAAGTGATGTTTCTACTTTTGTAGCATATAAGAGCGAATGCATGCAAGCATTCATTAGCGAGTACGAACAGGAACTTCAAAATCTCCAAAGTAAAAGATGGAGAAACAAAAGATATAGACATAATCTTGATAGCAATGAGATTACAAATATATCTTCTTTCACGGATTGGCTAGATACTCATTTGCAACAAGCCAATGCAAATCATGAAGAAATCTCAAATGAGCAAAGAGAGTTAATGATAGGTTGTGAATGAAAAGTAATTTTATTTTAATAATATTTTTTTTCATATATGTATATTAGTTTCTCTTTACTAATTTAATTTCTTTTGCAGGCTCAAATGTTCACTAATATGTGGGCTTTTGGACAACATATTAGAATCAAAGCTATTTATTCTTTACATAAAACAGAGCATTCTAATGTTTTTGCTTCTTTCAAGAAACTATCAGGTGCTAGCTCAAAAGACATGAACCTTATAGATGGTGAACGGTGTTACGTGGGAACTATTGTTGGTATCCATGAAATATCATTTCGGACATTCAAACAGGTAGAAAAAAGTCTATATTTTTTATGATAGAGTTTATTATTTTTTTAGGCACCTAATAATGGTTTTTTGTTTTTATATATTTTGATAGGTCATTTTGAAGGTTGACTAGTTTCAAGCTGAGAATAAAGGTAGTAATTCCACATTGAGAAAGGAATTATATTGGTTTTGGGCAATTGGTTCTTCCAAGGTAATGCGATCTACTATAGAACCATATATTCTTCCTAGGCATATTGAACAAGCATTTTTTATAAAAACTTTGATGCTTTCCTTGGTGGCAAGTCATTCATGTTCTACTTAGAGGTAGGTCATTGTTTGAATAATTTATTGTTATAGAGATCAAAGAAAGTCCTCTTGATGATTCATCATCAGATACTGATACATCAACATCTGAAAGAGAAATTAGAATCATTGTACATGATAATGATACTAATCTTTTTTATGAAGAGAATAATACTCTACATGTTGATTCTACTGATGATGAAGAGGAATTACCATAAATCGATATTAGTCCATCCATATATGATGTCATTCATGAGAACACAGATTTAACAATAGAAGAAATAAATGAAATCAATAAGGATAATGAAGATGAGACTATATTGATGTCTTACCAAAATGATGGCAATAATGAAAACATATGAGTAGACTAGATAGTAAATACTACTCTAGTTATTGATTAATAACTTGAATCATTTGATTAGATATCCGATAATAGATTCTTCTTTATTCAACTAGAATATCAGTGAATCCTACTAGAGAGATGAAATCATGTTCTTTTAAGTTAGAACATGAAGCTTGGGGGTATGCCTAAAATTTTATATATAGCTTTATTTTCGAGGAGCAAATTTTTTCATGTATGTATGCATATGTGTGTGTATTCATGTGTATTATATGTATACATGTGTTAGTATGCACATATATGTGTTTCATCTATATGTATGTGTGTGCATGTGTGTGATATATGTATACATGTGTTAGTATGCACATGCGTATGTATGCATATGCATTTGTGTAATATATGCAAGTGTGTTTATAATTGCGTATGCATGTATAAGTATACATGTGTGCATGTAGGCATGTATATGTGATGTGTATATATGTATATGTGTGAATGTTTACATGTAAATATGTATGCATGTATATGTATACATGTGTGCATATAGGCATGTATGTGTGATGCATTATGTATCTAGTCCATTTTATATTTATGTATGTGTATCTACATGATCTGTATGTATCTTTATATATATATTATGATCCTCATATATTTGAGTAGCTATATATAGAGGCAAAAGGTTGGGAGGAGAGACATCTCTCTAGTAGGTGGTCGGAGGAGTAGATGCAATGCATACATATACTTCAATCATAAGGGGAAAAGGTTGAATTAGGGTTTCTAAATTAGGATTTGTAAAACCCTAATATCAAAATTAGTGTTTCCAAATTAGGGTTTTAAAATAGGGTTTCTAAATTATAATATGTATAATAGGGTTTTTGAATTAGGATATATATATATATATATATATATATATATATATATATATATATATATATATATATATATATATATATATATATATATATATTGTTATATATATATATATATGTATACTGTTATGTATATATATATATTGTTATATATATATATGTATACTGTTATGAATACATACATACATACATACATATATATATATATATATATATATATATATATATATATATATATATATATATATATATATATATATATATATATATATATATATATATATATATATATATATATATATATATATATATATATATGTATATATATATATATATATATATACACACACACACACACACACTATATGTATGTGTGTCTATATGTGCATATACATGTGTGTGTATGTATGTGTATCTATATGTGTGTATGCATGTGTTGTGTGTGTGTATGCATGTGTATGTGTATATATGTATGTAAATATGATTATGTAAGTCTATGTGTGTACATATGATTATGTATGTGTATGTGTATGTGTATGTGAGTATGTGTATGTGTCTATGTGTGTATTCATTATATGTGTGTAACTGCATGCATGTGTATGTGTGTGTGTAAATGTGCATGTATGTGTATGTGTATGGATGTGTATGTGTGTGTATGTGTGTATGTGTACCTCTAGTCACACTCCTTTCTCTCTCTCTCTCTCATATACATACATACATACATACATACCTACATAAATAAACACACATCTGCATATCCACATATATATACATACACACATACACATGTATGCATGTGACCTAATATACGTGTACATTTGTGTATATATGTGTGTGTATGTAAATATGTGCATAAATATATATGTAAATATATGTGTATATTATGTGTGTGTATATATATAGTTACACATATAAATATAACAAATAAAAGCAATGCATACCATGCATTATCACGACGATGAGCCATAAGTGTTCACATCTGTTTTAGACACCACTTATGCGACCACCTAGTCTCAAATTTTGTTTCAAGTGAACTAAGTATGTATTTTTTATCCCTCTCATCATGCTCACTACAAAAATAAAAGAATTCATGTAAATAAAACATAAGATATTAATTTTCAATTTATATGTAAAACTTATACGTACTTCCACTGCAAGTGGACAAGGCACAGTTAGGAGTCGCATAATGCTCTCATTCTTCTCTTGAACTCCAATCCATTCCCTATATACACTATATTCCCCTCTACCTCTATATTGCACTCCAGCCCTAGGGTGCCTATGCATGTCCTCATAGGCACCTGTGCTCTGCTCTCATGATCTGGAGTTGGTATAGGTTTCTTGCAAATATATAGATAAAAATAAATAAAAATATGTGTTATAATATCATTAAAAAAAATTGTGAAAAAAAAACATACCTATGAGCAGATAGTTCTCTTCCTGCATGTGGAGCCATAGAAGAGCCCTCCTCTGATCGTTGTTTAAGCATCTGGATCATAAAATCCATCTCATCATCATGCATCTCTGAGGTATGTGTGTATATGTATGTGTATGTATATGTATATGTGTATGCATGTGTATGTGTGCATTGTGTATGCATGCATACATATATATGCATGTATATGTATGTGTGTATGTTTGTGGGTAGTTATGCATGTGACGATATGCGTATACGTATATGTATGTGTGTGTATATGTATGTGTATGCATGTGTATGTGTGTATGCATGTGTATGTGTATATGCATGTGTGTATATGTGTGTATCTATATGTGTGTATGTATATGTAAGTACGCATATGTATGTATGTGTATGTAAGTGCATATGTGAGTGTGTGTATGTGTGTAAGCATGTATGTATGCATGTGCATGTGCATTATGTATGCATATGTATGTATATGTATTCATGTGTGTGTATGTGTGTGTATGCTTGTAAATATGTATGTATGCATATGCATTATGTATGCATATGCATTATGTATGCATATGCATTATGTATGCATATGCGTTATGTATGCATATGCATATGTATTATGTATGCATGTATGTGTATGTGTGTGTGTATGTGTTTCTATGTGTGTGTATGCATATATGTGTGTGTATGTCTCTATGTGCGTGTGTATGTGTCCATGTGTGTGTGTATGTGTGTGTATATGTGTGTGTCTATGTGTGTATATATGTGTGTATCTGTATATGTCTATCTATATGCATGTGTATGTGTGTGTGTGTGTAAATGTGTGTGGATGTGTGTGTAAATCTATGTGTATATGTGTGTGTGTATGTGTGTATGTGTATGTGTATGTGTGTGTTTGTATGTGTGTGTATGAGTGAGTATGCATGTAAGCATATATGTATGCATATGAATGTGCATTTTGTATGCATATGTATGCATGTGTGTGTATGCATGTAAGTATGTATGTATGCATATGTATGCATGTATGTGTATGTGTGTGTGTATGTGTCTCTATTTGTGTATATGCATATATGCGTGTGTATGCATATATGTTTGTGTATGCATATATGTGTGTGTATGTGTCCATGTGTGTGTGTATGTGTGTGTCTATGTGTGTATATACATGTGTATCTGTATATATGTGTCTATACCATGTGTATGAGTGTGTGTAAATGTGTGTGGATGTGTGTGTGTAAGTGTGTATGTATCTATGTGTGTGTGTATGTGTGTGTGTGTGTGTGTATATATATATATATATATATATATATATATATATATATATATATATATATATATATATATATATATATATATATATATATATATATATATATATATATATATATATATATATATATATATATATGTATATGTATATATATATATATATATGTATATATATATATATATATGCATGTGTATGTGTGTGTGTGTGTCTATGTGCATGTGTGTGTGTCTATGTGTGTATGTGTGTGTTTATGTGTGTATATATGTGTGTGTATGCATGTGTGTGTGTAAATATGTGTGTATATGTGTGTGTATGTGTCTATGTGTGTATGTATGTGTATGTGTCTATGTGTGTATGTGTGTGTATGCATGTAAGCATGTATGTATGCATATGCATGTGCATTATGTATGCATGTGTGTGCATTGTGTGTATGCATGTAAGTATGTATGTATGTACGTATGTATATGCATATGCATTATGTATGCATATGTATGCATGCATGTGTATGTGTGTGTATGTGTCTCTACCTGTGTGTGTGTATGCATATGTGTGTGTGTATGTGTGTGTGTATGTTTGTGTGTCTATGTCTGTGTGTCTATGTGTGTATGTGTGTGTTTATGTGTGTATATACATGTGTATCTGTATATATGTGTCTCTATGCATGTGTATGTGTGTGTGTAAATGTGTGTGTGTGTATATGTGTGTGTCTATGTGTGTGTGTCTATGTGTGTATGTGTGTGTCTATGTGTGTATATACATGGTGTCACTCTAGCACAATGGTAAGTATCAACGTGAGGAGCTTCACCTCATAAATGTCAATCCGTGGAGACGTGAGGACCGGTATGAAGACTTTGAGCAAGTGATGGCCCTAGTGCGTGGGTGAAAGCACACAAGCATGCACACATACACACACACACAAGGCAAGAACAAAGGGTGGAAGAATGGAAGATCTTCGATTACAAAAGAACTCTCTTACAAAGCTCAAATCTACAACAAGGTAACCTCAAAAATGAGCCCTCCAACCCTTTTTATAGTTTTTTGAGTGGTTTTGGCACTGTCTAGACCTAGTGTCCGGCCTATTTAAAAATTAGGTTCCAGGGCTTACTTGGGGGCTCAAACAGAATCTAAAGGTTATGAAAATTGGTAGGATGATACTTCTAATACTCCTCAAGCTCGAGGACTCCTCGGCTTGAACAAAATGGAGTTGCAAAAATGGATAATGGTATTTACAATGGTTTTTAGTGATAAAAATCACTATTTTTATAGGGATTTGTTGTAAAAATTTGACATGTGCTTCTTGGAGCTCCCTACATGCTCCTTCTTGTGTGTCCACTTCCTTGATGTGCTTCTATGCTTGTGCTTGACCTTGACTGTCAACACTCCCCCCCCCCCCCCCCTCTTGAGTCTGTCGTCCCTGACACACCCTTGTTGTAGTGGTTGTTTCATGTAGTACTTTGAGAGGTAATGTCCCTTATGTATCAACCAGGGTTGTCCATCTTCCAAATGTAACGTGGTCGATCGTAGAGTTCTTGATGTCCTCTACTATCCTTTGCAAGCTTTATTTCCTGTATATGTACTTCTGCCTTTCATGATGGTGTATTTAGGAGCTTCCCCAAAAATTGTTGATTGCTCAAAAGAGGTTGTCAATGGTGATTGTGAGCAGTTGTCGACTGTGAATTACTCCATAGGTTCTGATGTTGTAGCCTGGATGTCCTCTAGATCTTCCAAATATGGCTTTCATAATTTTTATGCCAAGTACTTATCACCCATAATGGGTGATGGGTAAGTGCATTAGTGCATGGGTTGAACAAAATATGTGCCTTGTGCACGGCCTTGCAATGTGGCCCTATGTATGTGTACTTTGGGAATGCATTGGAAGAAGTATGGTGCAACAAATGGGGTCTTGAGAAAAGTGCTCAAGGGTATGCCGAGGAAGAGGTTTCCTAATCTACCATGGTTATATTGTTGGAGCATACAATTCTTTGTTACCGTAAGTGTCCATGTGAAAGGCCAAATGGCCACCGGACACTTCTTTGTATATGTTCTTTAATAAAACATATAGTGGCCTGGTCAGTCACAGACTGTAAGTTCGACCGCATTTGTAAGACCTAAGAAGTCTGTCTTTGTACTCCCTGTGTACTGTGTTTTCTGCGTATTCTACAGCCTCTGTGGGGAGTACTGTGTGCGGTCTCAAGAGCTCGGCTTTCTACTCCGAGCATATCATCGTGGAGCTCTTGAGAAGGAGAGCGCACTGTGGTGCATCGCCATTGAAACACTTCACTGGTATCAGAGCAGTTCGAGGCAAAACCTTTGTCCCGTTTGTGCGAGCGAAGCGAGAACCCCCCCCCCCCCCCCAAGTCTCCAAGACTTATGACTAAGGCGGCGACCAAGGCATAGACCTTGGCATACCTTGTCATCCGAGTCACCGAAGTCACCGTTGGCGCCGTTGGCTGCGCGCGAGGGAGGACCTCAACGATCAAGGAATATAGAGGTTCTCGATACTTCCCGGGAGGTCACCTATCCCAGTACTGTTCCCCCCAGAGCTCGCTTAACCGTGGCAATCTCTTGCCACTAAGCTACACTCTTGTGGTGTTTGAAGAAGGGGAAAGACTAAGCTTGACATTACCTTGAACAAGTTTTGGTCCCTCAAAGCTTCATTTTTTGCTTTCAAAGCCTATTTCTAAAGCAATTTTGGGGTGTTTTTTGGAGCCATTTCGGAGTACTTTTGCACATAGTTCTCTTCGCACAGGTCCAAGAACATCAAGAAGAGTGTCCTTGTACTTCTGAGACAATAAATATCAACCTTTGGGGCTGTAGTTTCAGCCACACTCGTAAAACTACAGGTTTCTCGAGGGGTTTTCAGTTTTGGTGGGAGCAGTCGCTACAAATTTATGCAGGTTTTTTAAAGCCTAAAACATCAGAGTTGATAGACACTTGCAGGTGTTATTGGCTAGTTTTTGGGCTGTGTACTCAGCCTTTTAGTATCATTTTACTGCATATATTGAGCACATACACACCATGTACGCTTCTGTGGATACTGCTTATGTACGTCCATGTGGTCATTGATATAACGGTTACGTTCTTTGCATAAAGCCTTTTACGTTTGATAAAGAGGGTCGTGGTGAGGTTTTCTTAACTGGGAGACACCCAGATGTCGGGGTCTCTTCGGTGATGCAGGTGGAAGACTTACCCAGCCTCGCCATAGGAGATGTATGATAGTTGTTCATAGGTGCTCGATAAGCCTAGTTGGCTTCTATTGGGTAACTGATTATATGCAGTGGAGTCAGTGATTCACTATGCAGGTAGACATGTCAGTACTTGCAGTTTTATGATAGTTTGACACTGGTCATATGCTAATTTTGCAGAGGATACTCTAGCAAAATTTTTCCAGATTTCTAGTTTAGTCAACTATACAGTGGTCGATTTACTCCTTGATACACTTATTTGTTGGTGTTTGGACTCTTCTAGCTCCATTATCATTCTATTCAGTTTTGTACGATCATGGCATCAGAGGTCTCAGGCACATCCGGTGGATCAGGGTCTAGTGCTAGTGTTCCGAGGAGGAGCTATAACTTGCAGGGCAAAGAACATTTTGAGATCCGAAAATTTGATGGCACAAACTTTGCTCTATGGAAGAATCAGATTAAAGATGTGCTGATTCAAAGGAGGCAATGGAAGCCAGTAAATGGGATTTCAAAGAAGCCTGCTGACATGGATGAAGATGATTGGGATGAGTTAGATGAAATGGCCAGGTCTACCATTCGCTTGCACTTGGCAGATATTGTTTACTTTACAGTATTAGACTATGAAAGTGCAGAGGAGCTTTGGAAGAAGTTATGCAATACATATGAAAAAGAGACGGCATCAAATAAAGTGTATCTGATGAGAAAATTATATGACCTTCGTATGAAGGACACAGATAGTGTTGCTGCTCATCTAAATGAGTTTGATGCTATATTCTCTCAGTTACAGGCTCAGAAAATGGATATGGATAATGAAATGAAAGCAGTATTGCTGTTATGCACCCTGCCATCATCATGGGATACGTTTTGCACAGCTATTAGCAACAGTGCACCTGGCGATAAACTTGTCTATGATGACATATGTGGAGCACTCTTGAGTGAGGAGATTCGTAGAAAATCTATGGTTGGCACTCAGAGTGGAGATGCATATAATGTTCGTGATTCTTACCAAGGAAAGAATCAACAACGTGGCAGGAGCAAGAACAAGGAAAAGAATGGTCAACGGAATAAGAGTAAAAGTAAATCAAGGAAGAGGGATATCGAATGCCATTTTTGTCATAAGAAAGGACACATGAAGAAAGACTGTTATGCATTAAAGAATGCTAAAGGTAAAGGACAGAATGTTGATGGGCATGTTAAACAGTTACCTGCACCATCTACTTCGACTGTGAAGATTGAAGAAATTAATGCTATTTCTGATGATGCTGATGTGTTGACACTTGATAGTACTGTGCCATCTGAGGCACTTATGGGTGATTCTCTTTCCCACACCTGGCTGCTAGATTCTGGTGCTTCTTTCCATGTGACACCACATAGAGAATGGTTCTCTAATTATGCAACAAAGTCTCGTGGTACCGTGAGACTTGGTGACTCTTACTAGTGTGATGTTGTGGGGATTGGAGATGTGGTTGTGCAGTTCATTGATGGTTCAAAATTTACTATGCATAATGTACGCCATGTACCTCAGTTATCACGCAGTTTGATGTCAGTTGGTCAACTTGATGACCTTGGTTACAAGGTGGTCTTCTATGCTCAGTCCTTTCATATATCAAAGGGCAATATGGTTATTGCAAAAGGAAGCAAAGTTGGCTCACTTTATCCTTTATTTGTATCACAGAAAGAACACTTGTTAGATGTTACTGAACAACCTATGGCTTGTATTTGGCATGGTCGTTTGGGCCATATATCTCGTAGTGGAATGGAAAATCTTTCTCGTTCTGGCTACTTACCTGTGTTATCTTTCTCTGATTTTTCATTTTGTGAGCATTGTCAATATGGAAAGCAAACCAGAAATGTGCATAGAATGCACACTGACTCTTCAATTCAGTCTTTAGATCTCGTTCATACAGATGTGTGTGGTCCTATGCCCACTAGGTCCTTAGGTGGTTCTCTTTACTTTGTCACTTTCATAGATGATGCTACTAAAAAAGTCTGGGTATATCCTATCAAATCAAAGGATGATGTATTCCCTACTTTCAGAAAATGGCTTGCTTCAGTTGAGACTGAAAAAGGAACTAATCTTAAGGCTTTACGTTCAGATAATGGGGGTGAGTATACCTCACGTGAATTCAGCCTTTTCTGTCAGTCTAGAGGGATTCGTAGAGAGTTCACAGCTCCTTATACCCCAGTACAGAATGGTGTAGCTGAGAGGATGAATAGAACTATTCAAGATAGAGTAGTCTCTATGTTGCATCATGCAAACCTCTCACAAGGTTTTTGGGCAGAAGCAGTATTGACTGCAGTTCATGTGATTAACCCTTCACCTAGTACTGCCAAAGGTCTGAAAGTGGCACAAGAGTTATGGACAGGGAAACCACCATATTATGATCATCTTCGAGTTTTTGGGTGTGAAGCATATGTTCATCTACCCAAGAATCTTAGACAAAAGTTGGACCATAAGTCAAAGAAATGCATTTTTCTTGGATATGGTCGAGAAGGACAATTTGGATATCGCTTATGGGATCCTGAAACACGGTCAGTGATCAGAAGTAGTGATGTCATTTTTAATGAGTCGAAGATGCATAAACAACCCATTAAGGAGGTTGAAGTGAGAAGAGTGGTGTTTGAGGATAGTAGTCCTCCGGTTAGCATGCATAAAAATGCTACACATAGGGATGTTCAAGAGAATGTCCATTCAGATCAGTCTGCACATGTTCCTATTCAGCAACCATTGAGACGTTCTGCACGTGTCTCATATCCACCTGATAGATATGTTCCAGGTTTAGATTTTGTTATGCTAACAGATGCCGGTGAGCCTTCTTGCTACAAAGAGGCTATGCAGACAGACAATCATGTCAAGTGGGAGCGTGCCATGAAGAGTGAGTTGGATTCTATTCACAAGAATGGTACTTGGGACTTAGTACCTTTGCCAAAGGGCAGAAAAGCTTTACCATGTAAATGGGTATATAAGCTGAAATTCATATCAGATAGTGCTTCTCCAAAATATAAAGCACGACTTGTTGCAAAGGGTTTTAAGCAACAACATGGTGTTGATTTTGAGGAAATCTTCTCTCCAATGGTCAAGATGACTACTTTGCGCATGTTGCTTGGATTCGTTGCAATGGAGGACTTAGAGCTAGTCCAAATGGATGTGAAAACAGCTTTCTTGCATGGAGATCTTACAGATGAGATCTATATGGAACAACCAGAGGGTTATGTAGTTCCTGGCAAGGAAAGTCTAGTTTGTAAGCTCAAGAAGAGCTTGTATGGACTTAAACAGTCTCCTAGACAATGGTACCAAAAGTTTGATGCTTTTATGAAGTCCCAAGGCTATTCTCGGAGCAATGAGGATCATTGTCTCTACACAAAGAGATATTCTGATGGAAGCTTGATATGCTTGATACTTTACGTTGATGATATGTTGATTGCTGGGAAGTCTTCTTATGATTTGTCACTTCTCAAAAAGAAGTTGAGTCAGACATTTGATATGAAGGATTTGGGGGATGCCAAACATATTCTTGGCATGCGCATTACTCGTGATAGGAGTAAAAGATGCATATACTTGTCTCAAAGTGAGTACATATCCAAAGTACTTCACCGATTCAATATGCAGGGTGGAAAGGCATTGAGTACACCTTTACCCACATATGTGAATTGAGCAAGGATGACTGCCCCAAATCGGATGAGGAAAAGGAATTCATGACCAAAATTCCCTATCAGTCTTCTGTTGGTAGTCTCATGTATGCTATGGTAGCTACGAGACCAGACATTGCATTTGCAATGGGAGTTGTGAGCAGATATATGTCTAATCCTGGCAAGAAACATTGGGAAGCGGTCAAAATGATTTTGAGATATCTGAGTGGCACTAAGGACAAGTGTCTATGCTTAGGTAGAGGGAAAGCATCCATTATCGGTTACACAGATTTTGACTATGCTGGTTGTGTAGACAATCGTAAGTCTACATCAAGGTATATTTTTCATTTTGCTGGAGGTGCTATCTCTTGGAGATCTCGTCTTCAAGAGTGTACAGCTGTTTCCACCACAGAAGCAGAGTATGTTGCAGCAAGTGAGGCATGTAAAGAAGCATTGTGGCTTTCTCGTCTTGCTTGTGATATGGGTTTACCTCAGCATGTACCTCACTTGCTCAGTGATAGTCAGAGTGCCATTGCTTTGGCTAAGAATCCGGTCTATCATGCAAAGACCAAGCACATTGAGGTGAGGTATCACTTCATTAGAGATTGCTTAGCCACTGAGAGCATTATTCTTGAGAAGGTTCACACTCGAGATAATGCTGTAGATGCTTTGACTAAAGCTCTACCACAGGATAGCTTTCGACACTGTTGTCACTTGATGGGGGTTACTTGATTCTTGATCTTACGCAGTCACTTGTATAGTGTGTAACATGCCCATCAGGTGGGAGGTATAGTTTGTATACTTACACTCAGGTATTCTTTATCATTCATTAATTTTTCTCCCATAGTTACTCTGGCCATTTTGGGCTTTAGTGGGAGATTGTTACCGTTAGTGTCCATGTGAAAGGCCAAATGGCCATCGGACACTTCTTTGTATATGTTCTTTAATAAAACATATAGTGGCCTAGTCAGTCACAGACTGTAAGTTCGACCGCATTTGTAAGACCTAAGAAGTTTGTCTTCGTACTCCCTGTGTACTGTGTTTTCTGCGTATTCTACAACCTCTGTGGGGATTATTGTGTGCGGCCTCAAGAGCTCGGCTTTCTACTCCGAGCATATCGTCGTGGAGCTCTCGAGAAGGAGAGCGCACTGTGGTGCATCGCCATTGAAGGTGAAAGGTCTGCCAATAGTCGTCTCTTTGTGTTGTACTCCCATCATGGTGGTTGACCATGGTCTTGTCCTTCGTTGCGGATGGATGTCCTTGTTGATGATCCACTGGTGAGATTCTTGGATCGCTTGGTTCTGTTTCTTCTTCTCGTCTCTCTCTCTTTTTTTTTTTGAGAACAATGTCACAAACAAGAAGAGAGTGGTTAGTAGCAATAAAATTTTTTACATATGTCAAGTGTGTCTCATGTGCCTGGGATTTCTCAATTGTGTCTATGCACGGCCGTGTAATGTGGCCCTATATTAATGCACACTTTGGAAATGCATGACCTGAATGGTGCAAGAGATAGGGTTATGCCAAAGGCACATGGTTGTTGCTCATTGAGGCTGTCACTGTTGGTGGTGGATGTTGATGCAGTCTTTGGTGGAGGGAGCCAGTGGATCTTGAAATGATGTGATCAATCAATGGTGAAATGACAACTGACCCTTCCTCCCTTTAGGGATCCATTTGAGAATAGTGTTTGGCTGCGTAGATATCAACTTTCGCTTCTTCATTTGTGGATGGTTGCTTGAATTTTTTATCCCTCGTGGTTGGCGCCTTAGTTCTGCGGAAGTTACTGGGACTTTTGGCTTCCAAACCCATATCCTTGATGATTGTCTTCTTACTTTTGCCGAAGGGTTGATTTTATGTTCTTTTGTTCTTTGTGCTCGGTTCTTACCCTTTTCTCTCCTTGGCTTCTTTGTTGAGACATTTTGCATGGTAGAGAGCATAAGGCTTTGTGCATGTAAGAGTGCTTTGGGAACCCACATATGTAATCTCCCTTGTTGAGCTGCAACTAATTTTTTTGGTAACCAAATTTGTCGAAGTCCTTGTGGTTGAGCTGATCCTGGTTGCTTGGTTCTTGTCTTCCCATGGTTGGCTTGCCTGGGTGGGAATTGTGTTGGCATGGCTAGTGGTTGCTCTCCTTTTCGTACCCAGATCTGCTTTATGCCCGGAACTACTTTACTCTTGAAGGCTCTTTGTCTATTTGATATACCAGTTGTCTTGTACTGTTTCGCTTGCTTCTGAGGTTGAACTACTGTGGATGCTTACTCTTCGAAAAAGAAGGAGGGTCAGCTTGCCTTTGTGATTGTCCTTCCATGATTGAGTCCTTCTCGATCATAGATCTTTTGACACATATAACATTTTGCTCGAGAAGATTAGTCTTAGAGGAACTAAGAGAGTGTGGGGTGCCATGATCTGTGAGCATGCAATTCTCTAATTCTAATGTAATGCATTGTTCCTATACCCGAACTTGCAAAATTTGACTTCTGAGGTTCAAATTGACTGCATGTTCATGAATCCAATCTTGACCCAAGACAAGTGGTTCTGTAAGGTCCTCATTGTGACACACTAGCATTTTGACTTTCATTGGAACATCTTGAAGGTAGATGGGAAGTTCCACCTCACCTAAACAAGGGGTTTCCACACCTCCCAAACCTATGAGATAGGCGTCTATGGGCTTGATGTTCAATTGTAAGTCTTGGAAGTATGAAATTCTAATTGCACTAGTTGTTGCACCTGAGTCAACCAAGGCTCTTACAGTCCTTACACTTTTTCCTTGTCCTACCGCCATAGTCACAAAGGGGCATTGGTCGAGTATTTTAGAAGTAATTATGCCTGTTTTTTGGCACATGTCCATGTGATATTTTGGGGCTTTCGGGTTGACATCTAGGCCTAGTCTCCTTAACTTATTTCTCCTAATGCGCTCTCTCGCCTCTGCCTGTGCTTCTTCTCTAACCCTTAACTCTTCTTCTTTCTGCTTCTTAGCAATGTTTAGTCTCATTAACATATCCTCTGTAAGAGGTTCTTGATATAGCTTGACTTGACATCCACTAATATAGTTTGGCAAGATGTCACCTTCTAGAATAGCCAATTGAACTGCACCACTAGTGGAAATTCTATTAATGATCATGGGTCCATATCCTCGTTTCTCCAATTTACGAGCATGCTGCCTTAGCGTATAAACCAACACTAGATCTTCTTCTTTCAATCCTTTATCCTTGATGTGTGCATCAAAGTATGCCTTTTGTCTTTTCTTTGCAGCATAGATGCCTGCTGCTGCTCGTAGCCTCATCTCACCTAAGCGTTCTAGATCAAATATCCTAGAGGACAATTCATGTCCATTCCACTCATGCTCTTGTGCGACTTTTAATGCTGGGATTAGGAAGTCCAATGGTAGCACAACATTCTATCCGAAGACCATCTGAAATGGGGTAGCATTGAGCATTGTTTTGTAAGCGACTTGATAAGCCCAAACAACATTGTGAAGTTGTTTGTCCCAATCAGAGTGTTTATTATTTACCAGTTTTGTCAACACATTACATAGGATCTTATTTGTGCTTTCAGCTTGTCCGTTAGCTTGTGGATGATAGGGGGCAGACTTCTTATGTACCACCAAGAATGCTTGGAGAAGATTTTCAATGACTTCATTCAAGAAGTGAGTACCTCTATCACTTACTAACTCTATTGGTAACCCATATTTGGTGAACACCTTCTCGAATAAGAACTTAGCCATCGTTTGAGCATCATTCTTTGTTGTGGCTTTTACTTCCACCCACTTTGTGAGGTAATATGTGGCTACAATAATGTAATTTGCATGGGATTTTCTAGCTGGGGGGTTAATAGGACCTACAAAGTCTATACCCCACTTTGAGAATGCATGTCCTCCCATCATTGGCCTCAAAGGCATCTCGTTTCTTCTGATCGGATATTTTGCACGTTGACATGTGTCACCTTTCTTCACATAGGTATGTGCATCCATATGAAGAGTTGGCCACCAAAGTCCTGAAAATAAAATGGTCTTGATTACTTTGTCAAGCCCAACGTGTCCACCTTCAACACCACTATGTGCAGTTTCTAAGAATTTCAAGTAGTCTGATTCATGAATGCATAGTCTTAAGTATCCATCCTTGCCTCTTCGATATAGTTTATCTCCTACTAAGGTGTAGTCTTGAGCCTCTTGTTCCAAGCTTCGTTTCCTTGCTAGGCTAGCCTCATTGGGTAATGTTCCCAATCTCATGAATTCTAACAATGGAGCACTCCAATCTGGAATTAATGATATGTGATAAAGAGTCGCATGCTCCACTGGGGGTCTCTCCTCGCACACCCGACAATTCTTAATCCACTCATGTATTTCTTTGTCCATGCTAGGCCAATACACTCCTAAACATTTCAGATTCTGCAATGTTTGTTGTTTAGAATAGTGATTTCCTAGCAGTCCTTCATGGGCTTGTTGCAACCAACTACTATGTTCATCGTCCTCAACACAACAAGCTAGTACACCCTCTATATCTTGTTTGTACATGCTTCCTGCCAATATTTGATATTTTTTGTGATTTTACAATTTCCTCTTTGTTCGTTTTCACATTTTTATTTGCAGGGCCGAAGGTTAGGACTCGTACCAACTTATTTGCCCATTTAGGAACAACTTCTAAATTGAACAGATAAGCATCAGGCGATTCATCAGACACTCCTTGTGGTGACTCTCCTGAAGTGATGCGAGAAAGGTGATCTGCCAAGAGGTGGGTCCTACCTTTCCTAACAACCACTTCAAAGTCATATCCCATTAGTAAGAGAAACCATCTTACTAAACGTCTTGTATTGCAAGGTTTATTGACCAAATATAATAAAGCTTGATGATCAGTAAAAAAACTTGAACTTGTTGGCCAATAGATAGTGTCTAAACTTCTTCATAGCATATACCATGCCTAAACCTTCTCACTCAGTTGTGGTATAGTTTCGTTCAGCCGCATTTAGTTGTCTACTAGCATATGCTATAGGCAAATCTAAATTTCCTTCACATATGGGTTGTGCTAGCACACATCCTATTGCATGATTGGAAGCATCTACATGGACATGGAAGGGTTTATTCCAATCAGGAGTGGTTAGTAATGGTGTTGAGCACAAACGTCTTTTTAGCTCATTGACGGACTTTTCACATTCATCATTCCACTCAAAATTGGTCAGTAAGGCGTAAAGAGGTTTGGCTATGATTGCATACATGTGGATAAATCTGCGATAATATCCAAAATGGCCCATAAAGTCTTGTACCTCTTCAATGCTCTTTGGCCTGGGCAGCTCTGCTATGGCTCTAACTTTGTCCTTGTATGTTGATATTCTGTTCTTAGAAACAATGTGACCTAAGATTTTACCTTGTCGTACCATGAACACACACTTTTCTAGGTTGAGACACACTCGATATTCTCTACACTTGTTGAAAATCTGTCTGAGCTCATCAATGTGGTATCTTCTCTCTTGGGAATGAGCACATAAATCATCCTCATATACTTCTAAGCTCTTTCACAAGAACTCTTTGAAGACGACACATGAGCCTTTGGAATGTTGCAGGTGCATTGGTGAGCCCAAATGGCATCATGCCGAATGCAAAGATTCCCCACTCCGTGGCAAAAGCTGTCTTGTGTTGATCTTTTGGGGCAATGGCTACTTGATTGTAACCTGAAAATCCATCAAGAAAGCTATAAACTTCCTTGCCTGCAACATGATCCAATAAATGTTCAATGATTGGAAGCAGATAACTATCTCTGATCTTAGTGGCATTAACTTCTTTAAGGTAAGTAATACACACTTGCAACTTTCCGTTCTTTTTGGGCACCACTACAATGGGAGACACCCATTTAGTATGCTCAATCTCATAGATAAATCCAGCTTCAATCAACCTATCAATTTCCTCTTTGATTTTAGCTGCATAAGTATCATTATATGTGTAGGGCTTTTGTTTGGTGGGCTTGGCATCGGTAGTCCTGGGGATCATATGAGAGCGAATTTTTGGATCTACTCCCTTCAAATCTCTGTAGTGCCATGCAAACACGCCCCTATATTCCCTTAATAGAGCTACAAGCTCTACTTCTTCTTTTGCACTTAGGTCATCTCCTATGTATGTACATCACTCTTCGTTCCCTTCAATGGTTACAACAATTTTCTTGGTCTTTTCTTTGTTATCATATGATTCTCCTATGATGGCCTCTCTCTTAGGCATTCGTACCAAAATTTTCCGATCTTCAACTTCATATTTCTTGATTTTTTTTGGTACTTCAAACAATGATTCTTCCTCTTCTTGTTTCACTGCTTTTCTTTTCTTTTTCTTTTTACTACCTTCACTTCCATCCTTTGAATTTACCGTTTTAATGCTTGTGAGAGGCTCTTCTTCTTTTTGGGTGAATACTCCTACATCTTCTAGATAGTGATTATCTGAATTAAAGCAACTATCCATTCCAATGGACTCTAGATCATCGTCATTTTCTTCTTCTTCTATGATATCACTAAGATCACATTCTTCCAACAAGGTCTGACACATGAACACTGAAATATCATAACCCTCCTCATCACAATGAGGTGTCCATTGTTCTTCATTGACTGCAATGTCCATGGTAGCTAAGATTTCTACCCAGCCATGAAGCTCAAATTCCTCATCTAGAAAGATCATCGGTATATAGGCTGGGTCTTTAACTGGTCTATCTCCTGGGGGAGTTCCTTCTTCTCTTCCATTTAGGCACTTTTCCTCTTCCTCTGCGACCTTGCACATCCACAAGTATCTTCATGCAGCCATGCTGGATCAGGTGAACTTCTAGAATGCACAGAAATTGAATCTTCTTTTGCTTTGTGGATAGGATTCCACTATAGGGGTGGTACATCTCTGAAGGTGTAATCCTTCAAATTGACCTTGGTGGTGAGCTCTAAGTGCTGCAGGTACAAAGAGTTGTTCCCTCAGTCTTGCATTATTTGCAATTGTCATAGGAAGGGTCTTCCCAGGATCATCTCGTAGACATTATTTTTTTCAAGGTCACATATAGCAAATGTGTGTTCAAACTCTACACCACAAGTGGTTAGAGTTATCCCTTTGAGCAATCCTAGAGGTCTTTCAAAATGACCATCGGCCATTTGAAGTTTCATTCTACTTGGTCATAATGTGGGTTTGCCCCATCGCTTCCACAAGGAGCCGGTCGTAATAGCAACACCCGCACCTGAATCTACGATCGCTTTGGTTGTGTAACCTTGGTAGGTGATGGGAAGATAAGTATTACCTTCTTCACCTTCACTCATGTCCCCATTTTGTCTAGAGGTATCTCTGGTACTTTTTGCTTAGAGCCTTCTTTTGGCATATTGGAATCAAGTTCTGGAACCTGATCCTTCACATGATTCCATAGCTCAGGTTTTGCTTTGAGTAGCTCTTCTACAGTGAGATGACATTGAAGCTTAGTGTTCTTCATGACATCAGTGTTCCTTGGAACCATTGAGTCTTCGTTTCTTACCAGTATTGTGGAAGCTCTAATCTGGAGAGATTCAAATTCCCATGGGCCTGTGAATTGTGACAACTCTTGTAAGGAATTAGATTCAAAATCTAATCTTTCATCTTCTTGTTGCTCTATTTGGTCTCCATAGATAGACGGAATGTCTTGGGGAAATTGATCATGAGGGTCATCAATCTCAGGAATAGGAGGGGGATTACCCTTCTCCTTGGCCCATTTCTCTTCTTGTATTTCCCGCAAGAACTCTTGAGAGTACTATTGAATTGAAAGAGGTGTGCTCTCATCCATGGAATCAAGAACATAAGCTTTCATTGGTGGTGAGCTTTCTCTTTCAATAATTGGTTGAGCTTGTGGAGGTAAAGAAACCTAGGACTTGTTTACCAATTGGTCTAATCTTTCTAGTAAGCCCTGGAAATGCAAATCCGGTTTGACAGAGTTTGTCTGATTTAACGATTGATTGGTCTCAAGCATAGTCTGAGCTAGATCTACCATTTTCATGCACATATTTGTCCGTTCAATCTCTAAATCTGCTCTAAGGTAACTCTTGTCTAGGTTTGTAGCTATTGGCCCTTCTTGAAGTCGAGCCTGCTAGGCCTTGAACATCATGTCCAAGCCTTCTAGGGTTGGATCTGCAAGAACAGACCCTGGTTGTGGTTTATTTATAGGGGGTGGTGGGGTGGGATGAGGTGGAGTGGATGGAGCTTCGACATGCAAGGGGCTTTGAGAGGCAATATCTTCTATTTTTGTCTTTGTGTCCTTCAGGCTTTCTTCTAGTTTAGATAGCTTTTTATTCCACTTGCGATTAGCTTTTTCCCTAGTATCCTTCCATGTTCTTGTTTTCCTCTTACTAGGATCTCCTGAGTCACTTGACTCTGATTGCTCTGGTGGTTGATCCTGTTTTAATGCTTGTGCCCTAGTAACTGCCTGTACAAGAGCCATATTACTGCTACTGGCACTTGAATCCACCACTAAGCCTACCACATTAATTGGTGTAACCTTGGGTGCACTAGAAGGGTTTCTGGGACATTCTCTCGGAAGATGCTCCTTGCCGCACTCAGGACAAAAGCCTTGTATTGTGATGTTTTGTCCTTGTCCCGGAGTGAGTGAGTGGGGACATTCACGAATGAAATGGTCACCCTCACATTCAAAACATGGTCCTCTAGGGGCTTGTGGTCTTACATGTCTCAATTGGGGCCTAGGATTCGGATTCGTATACATGACATTGGAATATTATGGCTCCCAATTTTGTTCCATAAGTGGTGCCTTGTATTGATAAGAATAAGCCTCACTATGCTCTAGCGACTCTGTGTAATAAGCTTGTGGACTGTCTTCATGGGAATAGTTAGAATTATGAGCATGACAATCATTTTCTGAGACCAAAGGGGTCACTGGCACCAATGCTCTATTAAGATTCTCCTCTACCACTGCATACTTAACTGGAATCACATTGGCAAGAGCTAGTGGTTGTTTTCCTAAGACTGGTTGTGGCCTATATGGTGCCTGATATTGCTGTTGTGGCCTATAGTATGGCTGTTGGTATTGATTCTGATACCTACCCTGATCGTAAGATTGCTGAAAATTTTGTCTAATAGCCTGCCTATTGTATGGACAATCTTGAGTCGTGTAGTTCGTGTATTTTCTCTCAATGGTGGAATATGGAGCATTGCTTTCTCTTATGTTTGGGTTTTGCATTGGGCATACATTAGCCATGTGGTCCCCTCCGCAAGTATAACACCACTTCAATGAGGTGGGCCTTGGTGCTTGTCTATTTTGAACTCCTAGATTCTTGGCAACTTTCTCAGCTATCTCATCTATCTTCGTGGAGGTTCTAGAGGTATGCCTAGTAGAATTGTCAGAGTCTTTATAGAGTTTGGATAGTCCCAACTCCTCATCCAAGTTGTCTTCTATGTCAATGCACATGCACACACACTCTTCTATGGATCTAGGCTCTTTCAAGTACACATATGACCTCAACTTTGTGCTTAGTAAGCCATCTAAAAATAGGGCCACTTGTTTGGCCGGTGTGGGTAATTTTGGAATAGGGCATCTTTTTAAGTACTATCTAAACCGTCTTCTTGCAAGTCGCACTATTTCTTGGGGTGTCTGCTTAAAGTTGTGGATCAAGGATGATGTGTTATGCCTGATACCACTCTTGGAAAATTCTACAATGAATTCTTCTAGCAGTTGACCTATCTCTCGGTAGTTACGACTATTCACGGGTTGAAACCAAGCCAAAGCAGTACCCTTAAGAGTCAAACCAAATGCTTCGAACTGAGTGAACAAGTCCTCGACCTGTTCAGCTCTTAACACTTGTTTGAACTCGGCCACATGATCATAAGGATCTCTTGACCCATCAAAATAGTTCTTCATAGCCTTGACCACTTGAGAAGGCCTAAGGGTTCTTGAGTGCTCTCGAGGTCTAGGCAATGGAAAATCATGTTCATCTCTTTGATGCCTATGTACTCTATGTCTCTACCTTTCAGGTCTTTCAGTTCCTAATTTTGATCGATCTCTACCCACCGTGTGCGCAAAGCTTACCTCAGGTCTCTCTCTGGTTCTTTCCCTCTGGGTTTCATGAGCCTTGGATGATCCTACTCCTTGGATACCATGGGAAACACGCTGCCAAGTGTAGGCATGCCTATCCTGCTGTGTTACCAAGAACATTTTCTCAGATGTGTGATCTAGATAGACAACTTTCCATGGTGTCTCTGGATCCTTGAATTTATAGATGGTGACTACTGGGCTGGGTCGATCTGGCCTGAATCTCCAAAAGGCTTCCTCTGTTTCTCTATTCAAGAATAGTTCTATGCTTTTGTCATCTTGAGGGATCCAATCTGGAGTGATTACTCTAGTCAAGACTGACTTACCTCTAGGAGTCTTGGGTTCTCCTCCTAGGTCCCCTTGCTCTAGGTCTCCTATCTCATTCTCAGAAATGATATTTCCAAACTCATATGTCCTATCTGGGAGGTTGGTTACCACATATATGGTTCCTTCCTTATCAATGTATGAACCCTGTTCAAACTTGACCACCGGGTGTTCCAGTCCAAAGGGTGTGTGTGTGTGTATGTGTGTATGTGTGTGTGTGTCTATGTGTGTATGTGTGTGTGTCTATGTGGGTGTCTATGTGTGTATATATATATGTGTGTGTATGCATGTGTATGTGTGTGTAAATCAGTGTGTATATGTGTGTGTATGTGTGTATGTGTGTGTATGTGTATGTGTGTGTATGTGTCTATGTGTGTATGTGTGTGTGTGTGTCTATGTATGTATGTGTGTGTCTATGTGTGTGTCTATGTCTGTATATACATGTGTATGTGTATATATGTGTGTGTATACATGTGTATGTGTGTGTGTAAATCTTTTTGTATGTGTGTGTATGTGTGTGTCTATGTGTGCATATACGTGTGTATGTGTATATATGTGTGTGTATGCATGTGTATGTGTGTGTGGAAATGTGTGTGGATGTGTGTTTGTGTGTGTGTGTGTGTGTAAGTGTGTATGTGTCTATGTGTGTATGTGTGTATGTGTGTGTCTATGTGTGTATATATGTATGTGTCTATGCATGTGTATGTGTGTGTGTAAATCTGTGTGTATGTGTGTGTGTGTATGTGTCTATGTGTGTGTCTATGTGTGTATGTGTGTGTATATGCATGTGTGTGTCTATGTGTGTATGTGTGTGTGTGTAAATGTGTGTGTATGTGTGTGTGTATGTGTTTGTGTGTGTATGTGTGTGTCTCTATGTGTATATGTGTGTGTGTCTATGTGTGTATGTGTGTGTTTATGTGCATATATATGTGTGTGTATGCATGTATATGTGTGTGTAAATCTGTGTATGTGTGTGTATGCATGTATATGTGTGTGTAAATCTGTGTATGTGTGTGTGTGTATGTGTGTGTATGTGTCTATGTGTGTATGTGTGTGTGTATGTGTGTGTGTATGTGTGGGTGTCTATCTGTGTATGTGTGTGTGTCTATGTGTGTGTGTGTATGTGTGTGTGTCTATGTGTACTTGTGTGTGTCTCTATGTGTGTATATGTGTGTCTATGTGTGTGTATGCATGTGTATATGTGTGTGTAAATCTGTGTGTGTGAGTGTACCTTTGCCTTTCTCTGATTGTCGTGGATGTATTTAATCCTTCAGAGGACGAAGAGGATGATGTAGAATAAGTCCTTAGTTATTTTTTAGGTTCATGTCTTCCAAGCGTGCCAGTGTTATCCGCCACCGGACACCTACGTAATATATCCCAAAATGACTCACCGAAGAGGCAGTCTCCAAATGTAACTTTTCATATCATATACAGTGTTCTATCTTGTGCACGGGGGGCAAGAGCCAAAGTTAGAAATATGCACCAAACATGCTGGGCTATCTGTGTTTTGTCGCATAGATATAGTTCCCTTCTTCATATCTTTGTGTATTGTAGTTTTGAAGTGTGAAGGATATAATCTGTCAATTTGTTCGGTGTAATTCGGCGAAGATAGCGCATTTGATCATTGATATGATGTAAATAGCTCAGTGCATCAATTCGGTGAATTAGTCTAGGAAAAACACAAGAATCCAATATCACTAGGTTCTGCTAACCCAAGGACCTTGTCAACATTGTCTTGTTCCTTAACCAGACTAGATAAGTAGAGGTTAACACCACTAAGAAGAATGATGCACAAACCATAGCCAAGTTCTTGTTTGAAAATGTATTTATAAGATATACTTTGCCAATAGAATTGGTTAATGATCATGGCACTCACTTCTTGAGTGAGGTCATCGAATACTTGTTACAAGAATTCATGGTCATTCACAAGAATTCAGCTCCATATGACCCAAAAGCCAATGGCCAGGTCGAAAGCACGAACAAGATACTTTGCACTATTTTAACTAAATTGGTGAATAATAAGCACTATTATTGGAACAAATAGCTACATCATGTTGTTTGGGCATATTGAGTTGCCTATAAAACAATATTCCATGCCACACCCTTTCAGATGTTTATGCCTAGAACGCCAGAATCAAGCCAAGGAGTCCTTGAGCTCAAGGAGTATTAGAAGTGTATAGGTACCAATTTTCATAATTTTTAGACTCTCTTTGAGCCCTCAAATTAGCTCAGGAATGTAATTTTTCACTAGGCCAGACATTAGGTATAGGCAAAGCCAAAGCTAGTGAAAAACTATAAAAAGACTTAGAGGGTTCATTTTTTAGGTTGTCTTGGTAGAGATTGAAGCTTTTGTAATAGATTTCTTTTGTAATTGAAAGCATTCCATTGTTCCACTCTTTGTCTTACCTTGTGTGCATGTGTGTGTGTATATGTGTGCATGCTTGTGTGCTTCTCACTCACTCACTTGTGCACTTCACTTGCTCATGGTCCTCATACCACCCTCAGGTCTCCGTGGATTAACGATTATGAGGTGGATCTCCTCATGTTGGTGCTTGCCACTATGCTAGAGCAAAGAAGTTTAGACACTATCTATTGGCCAACAAGTTCAAGATTTTCATTGATCATCAAGATTTATTTTATCTTGCCAATAAACCTTGCAATACAAGATGCTTAGTAAGATGGTTCCTCTTACTAATGCAATATGGCTTTGAAGTGGTTGTTAGGAGAGGTAGGACCCATCTCAGGGTGGATCATCTTTCTTGCATCACTTCAGGAGAGTCACCGCAAGGAGTGTCTGATGAATTGCCTGACGCTTATCTATTCAATTTAGAAGTATAAAAATTAGAATTATACTTGCCCATTTAGGAACAACTTCTAAATTGAATAGATAAGCGGGCAATTCGTTAGACACTCCTTGCAATGACTCTCCTGAAGTGATGTGAGAAAGGTGATCGGCCCTGAGATGGGTCCTACCTTTCCTAAAAACCACTTCAAAGTCGTATTCCATTAGTAAGAGGAGCCATCTTACTAAGCATCTTATATTGCAAGGTTTAGTGTAATAAAGCTTCATGATCAGTGAAAAACTTGAACTTGTTGGCCAATAGATAGTGTCTAAACTTCTTCATGGCATATATCATGCCTAAGCCTTCTCTTTTGGTTGTTCTATAGTTTTGTTCAGCCATGTTTAGCTATCTGCTAGCATATGCTATAGGCAAATCTAGATTTCCTTCACCTATGGATTGTGCTAACACACATCCTATTGCATATTTGGATGCATCTACATGGACATGGAATGCTTTATTCCAATCAAGAGTGGTTTGTATTAGAGTTGTGCACAAACATCTCTTTAGCTCATTGAAGGAATTTTTGTATTCAATGTTCTACTCAAAATTTTCCGATAGAGTGTAAAGAGGTTTAGCTATGACTGCATACATGTGGATAAACCTACGGTAATATCCACAATGGCCCATAAAGGCTTGTACCTCTTTAAGGTTCTCTGGCCTCTCCAATTCTGCAATGCCTCTTACTTTGTCCTCATTTGTTGATATTCCATTCTTAGAAACAATATGACCTAAGATCTTACCTTGACGTACCATGAACACACACTTTTCTAGGTTCGGACAAACTCGATATTCTCTACACTTGTTGAAGATGTGTCTAAGCTCTGGGATGTGGTGTCTTCTTTCTTGGGAATGAGCACATAAATCATCCACATATATGTCTAAGCTCTTTTGCAAGAACTCTTTGAAAACATGACACATGAGCTTTGGGAATGTTGCAAGTGCATTTGTGAGCCCAAATGGCATCATACAAAATGCAAAGATTCCCCATTCTGTGGCAGAGGCCATTTTGTGTTATCTTTTGGGGAAATGGCTGCTTGATTCTAACCTAAAAATCCATCAAGGAAGCTACAAACTTCCTTGCATGCAACATGCTCCAATAAATGTTCGATGATTGGAAGCGGATAGCTATCTCCGATCATAGTGGCATTAACTTTCTTAAGGTTAATACACACTTGCAACTTTCCATTCATCTCGGGCACCACTACGATGGGGGACACCCACTCAGTATGCTCAATCTCATAGATAAATCTAGCTTCAATTAGTCTATCAATTTCTTCTTTTCTTTTGTCTGCATATTTTTGGATCTACCCCCTTTAGGTCTCTATAGGTCCATACAAACACGTCCCTATATTCCCTTAATAAAGCTACAAGCTCTACTTCATCTTCTACACTTAGGTCTTCTCCTATGTACGTACATCGCTCTTTGTCCTCTTCAATGGTTACTATAATTTTTTTTGGCTTTTTTTATTATCATATGCTTTTCCTATGGTGGCCTCTCTCTTATGCATTCATACCAAAATTTTCTTGTCTTCAACTTCATATTTCTTGAAATTCTCTGGTATTTTGAACAATGATTCCTCCTTTGCTTGTTTCACTACTTTTCTTTTCTTTTTCTTTTGAATACCTTCACTTTCATCCTTTGAATTTATAGTTTTAGTGCTTGTGGGAGGTTCTCCTTCTTTTTGGGTCAATACTCCTACATTCTCTAGATAGTGCTCCTCTGAGTCAAAGCAACTATCCATCACAATGGACTCTAAATCATCGTCGTTCTCTTCTTCTTGTATGACCTCATTAGAGTCACACTCCTCTAACAAGGGTTCGCACATGAACAAAGAGATATCATAACCCTCCTCATCGAAATGAGGCATCCATTGTTCTTCATTGACAACAATGTCCATGGTGGCTAAGATTTCTGCCCAACCATGAGGGTCAAATTCCTCATCTGGAAAGATCATCGTTGTGTAGGCTAGGTTCTAACTGGTTTGGTTCCTTGAGAAGTGCCTTCTTCTCTCAATTTTAGGTTTCTTCTCTCTTCCTCTATGAACTTTCACATCCACAAGTGAGTATCTTCATGCATCCAAGATGAATTAGAAGAACTTACAGAATGCAAAGAGATTGAATCTTCTTGCACCTTGTGGATAGGATTCCACTATAGGGGTGGTACATCTCTCAAGGTACAGTCCTTCAAATTGACCTTGGTTGTGACCCCTAAGTCCTACAAGTACAAGGAGTTGGATCCAAAACCTTCCAAAACCACTCATTGTAGAGGGTACAACATATCTATGTGTGTTAAAAAAAACTCTATCATGGTAAAGTTGAGCAGGAGATATTTCTGGAAAGATTAGTGCACCAACATTTGCATGCAATGCCTGGAAAGTACTTGTAAGACTATGAAGTGGTTGCTCTTCCACCAAAGTAGAAGGAAATATATCTAAAACAAACAAAATCATATCTAAATAGTTCAAAAATATATTCAACACTATAAAACATACAATATTGTAGAATAATACTTACAATTCAGAGGATATCTCATTCTAATAGAGTTTTCAAGCTTCATAGTTGCCATTGTAAAAACATGTTGTACAATAACAACCATCCCAGCCAAGTAAATTTCCCTTCCAATGAAGATCCAAGTTTCCCAGATCTCTAACTCGATGAGGCCCAACTCTAAAGGGTTGCATGTACAACCATGCACCTTTGGAGTACTCATGTGATAGCCATTGTCCATCTCTAGAATTGATATTGTGGCATCTTAATGTGAATATTTCATCTTTCAGACACCTAGAAGCTTTAGATGTTGCCATTGAAGCTAAAGGTCTTCAAGCTATAACACTAATTCCAGATAAGAGATGCAAGTAGGTTGGAATGTAGAAACAAGAACTTCAATGGTGTGCTACAGAGTGAAAGTAGTGGAAAAAGATGACTTTTTGGGACGTAGGTATGAAAATGTGAGGTTTACGAGAAAAATAACTCTTTTTATGATTATTTTTGAGAAAAGCCATTTTTTCATCTCAATACATGCACAAATTTTGAATTTGGGGTAAAAAAGAGTACTTTTGGGGAATGTGGAATATTGTGCAAGATGTTCAAATATGGCTTATTAAACCTACAAACGTTCAAAATATAGATGATGTTGGTGGTGTTGAGGATGTTGCAAGTTTGACTTATGGTGCAATTCCTATTCTGAATCCTCTTGCAACTCCATTTTTTATGAGCTTAGTACACCACTAGCACCCTAACCACCTAGATCAACTTTGATGGGATGGCAGAGATGCATAGGCACATGCCTTGATTTCTTTATTTGTCAAGCATGCCATTATCCCTCATTTGATACTCTTGCCATAATATTTCATAAAATAGGAAAGGGCACTTGGGATACTCTTGCCATAATATTTCATGCAAGAAATGAGACTTGAGTTGCTTATCTATAAAAACAATTAGAGAGCACACATATAAATGAAGATGATTATATGAACAATCTCCTCATAAAGTTAAAAGATTTGAGGGAGTAGTTGCGAGACAATTCAATTGTGCAAATTGTTTTGAATAGTTTACAAGATTCTTATGAGATTTTGCTTCTTCTCTTCAATTTATGATGACCCATCCACGCACGACATTGTGTGTTGGTTATGGACTCAAATGTCTGGTACTCTGATAGTGATGTGACTATCATTGTAGTTTTTTAATCTAACTTGGGTCTATCCCAATTGGAATATTGTCATATGTGTAAACAACTCCTCATATCTTATGATGGGAGTTACAAGAATAATCTTTTTTTTTTTTTTAATGGAGGTTCAGCCCAAGCCTACTCCCTTGGACTTTAACTTTGAAATTGCAACTGTACAAGTGAATGGGCATAGTACCCGCGGGACCCCCCGTATCCCACAAAGCAGGGGTTAGACAAGGAGATATGGTTACAATCGAAGGAAACATGGTTACAACTGGCCTAAGCCATAACATGTCCAGCCCGGGACTTGAACCGTGGACCTCCACCTCAAGAGGCCAAAGCTCAACCAATTGCCCTACGGGACGTGGACAACAAGAATAATCTTTTTTGTTGCCAACGGTAGTACATTCATTATCAAAGGTCTTATATGTGCATGGGATCAAGAAGAATCTATCTAGCGAAGATTGGCTCGGTGGTAAAGTTTGTTGATGGGAGGAGTTTAGTTCAAAATTCAT
>CM035416.1:158163181-158165681 GCA_020310875.1 Ceratopteris richardii | reverse complement strand
CCAGAGAGTGCTGCAAGCCATATTTTGGAATTATTTCCTTTCTGTAACAGAGGGTGAAAGTGGACTGTTCTTCATCAAGCATCATCAACGAAGCACTTTTTGAAGGCATATGCGATCCACGAACCAAAGGGAGTCGATACTCTACTCTTAGTTCTTCAATTGGATGCTCCACGAATATCAAAAGAATTTGAGATAAGTATTTAGTAAATATTTGGTTGATTATTTTGATGATTGTGCATGTTAGAAGTATTCCTGCATTACGCGTAGGATGACGTAAGTAGAGCGTTAGTAGAGATGTATGTTCGGTGCTTGAGCTTTTCTTGTAGGTGGTAAGTATCGGCAGGTATCGAAAAAAAAAAAAAAAAAATTAAAAAAAAAAAAAAAAAAAAAAAAAAAAAAAATATATATATATATATATATATATATATATATATATATATATATATATATATATATATATATATATATATATATATATATATATATATATATATATATATATATATATATATATATATATATATATATATATATATATATATATATATATATTTGAGGGCCTGTAGAGCCCAACAACATATTTGGAAAATTTTTCAATTGCAGGTGTTCGTTGAGAAGACAAAATAGATCGTGCCTGCCGGCACTGATGATTTGATTTTGTTGAATGCTTGACGCTTTTTCGAAATTATTTCGGATTTTAAAGTGACGCCGTTAGGCTTCCGAAATTTTTAAAATATTAGCATGCATGTGCATTGAAGTTTAGGAAACATATTAAAGTTTCTTTCTTTTGTCTTTTTCTGTTAAGCAAAGGTTTTGATTGGTTCTTTTTTCGTTTGCCACTAGTATATACGATTGATTATTGTATTAAAAAAAAAAAAAAAGAGAGAGAAAACCAAAAGAAAAGTTACTTGCCTTTATTCCTAGCATGGAATCCGGATCAGCATCACCTGCTAGGACAGATACCCTTATGCCAGAACCTCGAGTTGATCCAATTCAAGCCATGAATAATAGAATTTCATTCTTAGAGAGTTCTCTTCAGCATATCTTGGAACACGTGCGTGGTTCCAAGAAAGAAGAAGAGCCGCTCGATTCTGATTTGCCAGAGATGGAGGTAGATGCTCCAGATTAGCATCAAACTTCGGAAGTCCCTAGAGATAGCATCGTAGTTAGAGAAGCCAGATTGCAGCTTAAGGATCTTAAGCCACCAAGATATCATGGCTCAACTAGCGCTAGGACTGCTGACGCGGTTGAGCAGTGGCTCAACAAATGGGAACAGTGTTTCCGCCTGTGTCATATCACTGATGATAAACACAAGATTCAGCAAGCCACTTATAACCTTATGGACGTCGCACATAGGTGGTGGCGTAAGATAGAGCAGGATAAGAAGGAGCCCACGACATGGGATCAATATAAAATCCTATTTTATAATAATTTTGTACCACCTGATGAAAGGTCTAGAGCACTATACACATGGTTCTTCATTAGTCAGAAGAATCAATCAATTCAGGAATACGCAGATAGGTATAGAGAGATACTTCATAAAGTACCAGATACCATTCCAGAATTTCTTCAAGTCCACAAGTTTATTTTGGGACTCAGAGAAACTATTTGACCTTTAGTGAGGAAGGAGCGGTGTCAGTCTCTGGCACAGGCCACAGAGATGGCCTTGGTTTATGAGGACGGCCACAGGAGCACAGGTTCCCAGGGCCAGAGATCCCCATGGACTAGGGTTAGCCGACCCTTCCATACTTCGACTCCTGGTTCGGTCAGTGCACAACCTTGTAGGGAGGCTAAGCAGGTGCACATGATCCAGACAGTCTCAGGAGGAAAGAGAAAAGTGTCTGCTCTGGCTGAGAGGGCATATAACCGATCTATTCTTACCCCTCAGCAGAAAGAGAGGGCAATGAAAGAGGGTTTGTGCTATGGTTGCTTAGGGAAGCACTTGTATAAGGATTATCATAAAAAGAAAAAGATAGCAGCCACCATAGTCATAAATCCGACTTCAGGCAGGGGGTGGGAGTGAGGATGAGTTTGGGGATTCCCCATCTCCATTATCATCTCCCATAGTGGCCAGATGCTGTGCTTTCGTCAGTGGCACAGAAAGGATACCAGTTCCCAGATACTGAGCTTATTGTCATGAGAGGAGTCGTGGAAGGACAGCCTGTCAAGGTACTCTTTGACACAGGTTCAACTCATAATGTTCTTAGTTCCCGATTAGTCAAGAGATTACGCTTAGACACGGTACAGTCAGATCATACTGATAGAGCTAGCCGACGGGAAGAAAGTGCAAGGTTTACAAGCAAAAGTGAGTTCCAAATGGAAGACAAGTTGAGAGGCAAGTTTGATGTTTCTATTTATAGTGCATCATCAATAGTGACTAAGTAAAGTGATCAAGTTTGAGCATGAGGGGAGACGACTACTGATCTCTGGAGAACCAGATCTCCAAGAGATGTGATTAGTAAACGTTACCAAGATGCTTAAAGTTGATAGCAAGTTTAGT
>CM035416.1:158128181-158155681 GCA_020310875.1 Ceratopteris richardii | reverse complement strand
TCACAACTCTTATGTTAGATTTACATTGTACATACATACATATTACACACATGTCACCTTACACATACATATTACATGCATAGCAATAAATACTTACATACATGTCATATGTGACATATATTACACACATAGTAGTAAACTGTAAGTGCATATATGCATATCACATACATACATATTACATAGTGCACACATACATTCTACATAGTATATACATTAGTGCATAGATATGTGCATCGCACATGCATACATGATACTACATAGTATATACTACATACATATATATGCATACTACACAATATATTTGTTTTCATGAGTATATATACGTGTTTTTCTTTAAATTTATGTAAAAAAAGGGTCGCGTCCGTAAATGTCCAAAACGTTTTGGTGGACGTGTCAGAATTCAGGATCCCGTCAGAAGTCAAAATCCCGTCAGTAACAACTATGCATGCAATCATGCTCTGATGTTAAAAAGTTCAAAAGCAAATGATAACCCAAATCTACATATTTGCTTCTTCACCATATCATGAATGCTCCTATGTGCAATTTTGCTATGGAAAATATAGCTAATGCATAAAATCTTAAGATTTTACTTATCTGGTAAGTTAAAGTTGGGTGTAGAGAGGCCATTAGCTCCATCATGCACGATATCAACCAAATACTATGACATCCCCATTAACATCAGAAGTGTCCAATAATTATGTAAGAACTAAGAATGAATACATGCTCACAGACACCACCAGCATGAACTCATACAAGTCTCTATGAATTGAGTAAAGTAACCTTGCAACTACAAGTTGCATACAATGAAATCATGAGTTTAAGAAATCCACTCATGTGCTGTTCTATGACATGACGTCAACAGTCATCCTCTTCCTCTTGGCTCACGAGTGTTCCTTGCTATGAGTATACTTTTTAAAGTCAAAGAGGTGTACCCTGTTGTAACAACATGAAGTCAGGTGGAAAGAGAACCAGAATCATCCCCCTTCTAGACATGATGAGAACTGAGAAACTCTCAGACAATTTTCTGCTATACTACAGGAAAACGCCCTAAGCATGTATCTTGATCACCCTAAGCCTGAAAATGTTGAGGTCTGAACCCAATCAAACATCTGATTCTTCAAGTGTTTTAAACATCCTCTCTGGACACTGTGTTTTGTTTTAACTACAATTACACATAAATCTCAATAGCTGTTACTTATCATACTAGTTATGTATTGGATGTACTTGATATCAACAAGGCACTTTATTCGCATGGCAAGGAAGATGTCTAATCCAATGACCCCTCATCCCCATTGTTCCAAGGATTTCTTATCTTCACATTTTACAAGCATAAGAGTGCCGTTAATATATTGTGTGCTCTAGAACGCTGCTGGGCCTCCAAATATTGAACTTTTGACAAAAACCAGTGCCTAAGGAATGCATTGAGCACTTCAAGTGAAGCACAGGCTTTGCATCCCTAAATCTTCAAAACAACCGTGCAAAGGAGCTAAATGCTATTGATTCTGCATGCCTACAATTTGGCCCGTTTAAGTTCAAATACCTGCTCCTCCGTTCATACAAGGTTTCATCTCTTTCCTCCGAATTCTCCACAATGGCAAGCAGCAATTTCAACAAACATGCCCACTGATGGAAACCTCTGTGTCAAATCAAGGCACGCTCTTCTCTGGAGAAGGATAACACAGAGCACACAACAGAAAATGGAGTCAACTCCAAGGAGACTTCTACAGAACCCACAAAGAAATAAGAATTGAAGGCCATAATTTTATAAAACGTTAGCTTTTACTTCTAAAGCAATGGTTACTAAACTGCTTTTGCAGAGAGCACACCAGCTTGGCGCGCAAAAGTAAACTGCAAGGAGCAGACTACTTTCTATAGCTGTGTATTCGTGGATGTGAAATTTATTGAGCACATTGCGTAACAGGAAACTGGAGTCCAGAAATTTCTACACAAGTAAAATAAATATATATTGTAGAGTCCATTCAGAGAGCTACGCAGACATAGATATCATGCCATTAGATTGTCGAAAGATAATATGACAACAGCCGACAACACAGAATAGTTCAGCAAGACGTACGTAATGAAAATTAAAAGGAAATATTACCTGTCTTAAATCAGGAATTTTCAGGCGTTGATGAATCTGTACAAAAGTCTCTTTCCCAATTGGGGCAGCTCCCGAAGATATTTCAGTCACAGAACTCAGGTCATACTTCTTCACTATCTCTTGCTTTGCCAGCCCCAGAATGATGGGGGGGACAAGAAAAAGGGTTGTGATCCGGTACTTCTCAATAGCTTGTAGCATGAGAACAAAGTCGAATTGAGGCATAGTAACGATGGTATTCCCGCATTGCATTTGCGCATAGATAATTATAATCAAACCAAAAGCATGAAACATGGGTAAAATACACAAGAAAGTCAGGTCATTCTCTTGGTGTAAGTCTCGGTCGTAATTGAGCTGCAAACATGAAGCTATAAAATTCATATGAGTTAGAACAACGCCTTTACTAACACCCGTGGTCCCGGAGGAGTAGAGGAGTGCTGCCGTGTCCGTCTGATTGATCTTTATGGAAGGCATTCGATGTTCGGAGCCTTCCTTGATCACATCAGACAGCATTCTTGTGGAATTTCGACCATTGGCGTCGGGGTTGGCAACTGACTTAACTCCATCGATGAGGATGACAGGGAGTCCCAAGTTCATAACTTTCTCTGAAAGCTCGGGGGCGGTAAGAATGAGCTTCGTCTTGCAGTCCTTCGCCTGCTTTCCAATCTCTGCCCGCGTGGATAAAGGATTTGCCGTGGTGACTACAGCTCCCAACGAGGTAACGGCCAAAAAGAGAACCGGGAAAAAGATGGAGTTGGGTGACAGGATGAGAACGACTTCGTGTTGTCGGATGCCAAGGGATGAAATAGCACGCGCAACGGAGCGCACATGATGATGAAACTCCAAGTAAGTGAATGACTGACTAGAAAGGGCATCTACAATGGCGAGGCGTTGGTGGTACCGGCGTGGAGAGGTGTTGAGGAGGAGGAATGAAACCAAATCTATGTCCGCGGGCACGTGGAGAGGGCCGCGGGGGGAAGTGAAGATGAAGGACTGGCTATCAAAGCATTTCCCCATAGCCATGGCGTCCCTGATCCGGAAGAACAGACAATCAATTGAGCTTGACTCTATCTGTCAGACCAGAAGAAGAGAGCTATAGCAATGGCGGGGTTCCTGAACGGGAAGAAATGACGGGAGTCGAGCTTGACTCTGTGTCCGTCCGACAAGAAGGGTGCTCTACTCACACTCCCTACGTCAGTGGAGAAATCAGCCAGCCTTATGCGTTAGAATTCAAAAGTACAACAGCCTATTGAAAAACTGCAGCACCAGTCGCCTTTTTTTTCTTTTTTTTTTTTTTTTTTTTTTTAGGGTACAATGAAATTGAAAAGCATCCTGAAATGGAAATACACACTCACACACCCAACCTCTTAAGGTAGAGGCATCCCTCATGAATGACTCATGGATATGTCCGGCCAGGACTTGAACTCAGGACATCCTCCTGCAGCTTCAAGGCGTCAGCCACTAGGCTACGCGGCCACGGACCAGTCGCCTTTTAGGCATGACATGTGTTCACAAAGCGGGTGGTAATGTTATTTTTTTTAAATGTGACCTTATTTTATATATTTTTTTTAAGAAGAAGTAAAGACTAAGTCTAATCTCCCTGGCTTCAATATATATTCAAAGAACAACCCTACAGCTTCAACATATATAGTCAAAGAACAACCCTACAGCTTCAACATATAGTCAAAGAACAACCCTACAGCTTCAATAGAAAGGCATAATACCCATGGACCCCCCAAAGCAGGGGTTAGACACTAGACTAGTCTCCCGATATTGAAGCATCGCAATGAAAGGGCTTCCCAAAAGCATCAAGTTTCAGTGGCATGTAGGTGGTTTGGTAAAGCTTCGGCCTTTTGAGCTAGAGGCCTAGAGTTCAACCCCTGGGTTATACATGTAATAGTTGTGGCTACTTTGAAATCAGATATAACTCAACCTACCAGTTGTAATCCAGTTTAACCCTTGCATTGTAAGATACGGGAGGTTCCACAGGTACTATGCCCATTCACTTTTACAGTTGTACTTTCAAAGCTAGTTGAGGGGAGTAGGCGCGTGTAGAACACCTTTTTTTTTTAATTTCAATGGCCCAAAGACATTACAATGGCTAGACGAATCACACTAGTTTAAGCATATGTAACAACTCACATAGTGCAAACACACAACCTCCACCTCAAGCGATGAACACCCAATTATCTCACCTACAAGGTGTGAACATGTGACCTTATTTTATGGTAAGAATAAATTGAAAAATACAATTGCACACCACACTATATTTGGGATGCTTTGTATCCCATGTAGAAAAGGGTGTACACTAGTTCAAAGAAAATTGTTTCATATGAAACGGGGCCTTCTAAAGTTCTTTTGAAGGAATCTCGATCATTGAGACGTACTCTTTCGGATCAACTTGAATTAATTTGAAAGTACAATGAAAGATAGGCATATAGCATCATGAACTCCTAAATTTTCGCAAGATAGAGGTTGGATGCCTAACAATGAGCAGGATACATAGTTTGAAGGTCCGCTAAAGTAGACTCTAAAAAAGGATAGATGTAAAGCTAAGGTAGACACTAGAAAGGAAAACGAATAACATCATATCAGATAACTGATTTGAATTGAGTAGCTTGAAAGTCCAATGGTTTTTTGAAGGGGTTGGTTTCACACCTCACCACTCGAGTGATGAAGAATATCTGACCCAACCAACTTAGCTAATGTGCATGAACAACTTTCCAAAATTTTGTGATGAGCTAACTTCCCCTTGATAGAGTTGGATGAGAAGATGTTATGATATCCGAGAGACTTTAACATTTAGAAGCTTTATAGTACATGAGTATTGACAAGGGTTATAATTCCGTATTCACAAGTGTTGAATTTGAAGCTTCTCCCTCTTAGTTGAAGAGAGGACTTGGACAAGAGGCCTCTCTTTCAACAATGTACTTTCATTGATGGTTGACAAGTGTTATGATTCCTTATTCGCAAGTTTTGAATTTGAGGCCTCTTCCTCCTCCTTTGAAGAGAGGAATTCTACAAGAGGCCACTCTTTCAACAATGTACTTTCGTTGATGGTCCACTTTCAACAATGTACTTTCATTGATGGTTCACTCAGTGGTGAAGGGTCTATGCAAAAGCACCCTTCCACTCGCCACACGAATTGTTGGGGAAATTAGCACAAATAGACCAACATAAAGTTCTATTTAGTTCTCTCATCCCTTGAATGTGGAATTCATAATACTTTCATCCTATTCCCTTAGATCAAGAAGATTTGGGAAAGTATAACATAAGTATCACTAGTCATTTTGACCCTCTTACATATATGAAGTGATAAGAAGTTTCTTAGCCAAAGTGCTTTGAGAACTAGAAGAAACACGTGTTTTTTCCTATCACTAGTCAATACTTCTGCATTCCTTGCATGTGGTCAGCAGCTTTATCGATGACTTGATTGAGCCATACCAGCCTGGAGACTTTCTGGAGGTGTCTTGATACCTTTTGTGAGGCCTCTGGATCCAAAATCAACCACAATAAGACCGCCTTTAGGGCCATTGTGGGACATCAACCTGGCCTTCTCATTGATCATGGCTGTCAAATCATTTCGCAGGGCCAAATCTTTCGGCTGCTGGGAATCCCCCTGGGGTTTGGCGTCTCTATGGAGCAGCGATGGAACTGGGTGCTGGCCAAACTTGAAAACAAACTCAATTACTGGAGAGGCATGCAAATCAATCTCGCTGGACGGGCGATGGTTATCAACACGTTCCTCCTCTCGTCTACCATCTATTTCCTTTCTTGCTGGAGACCGAATGAGCAAGGCCTGTCCAAATTGAATAGCATCTGCAGAAACTTTCTTTGGACGGGTGATCATAACAGAAGGGGGGTGCCTAAAATCAAATGGGCCATCTGCACCAGCCCTAGAGATAGCGGGGGACTTGGCATCCTGGACATTGGGTGTATGGCTAACAAACTGGCGGCCAAATGGATGATTAAAGCTTGGTGCAATAGGGAGGCCTCGTGGGCCAAGCTGATCTTCAGAAACAAAAATGAGTTGGCCCTCAAGGGGTCCCCAAACTGGAAGAACCTTGACATCATGACCCTGCTATTCTCCCCGATACCTGTCTTCCCGAAAGGCTCCAATCTCGTATGCTCTCTTTGGAAGGGCTTGAATAAAGTCAAAAGCTTCACAAGAATTAGTGAGGACTGGAAGTGGGCGGCCGGAATCAGACAAAACGACTCTATCTGGTTCCCGATACATGGCATCCGGAGTGTGGAGTCGTGGAACATTCAAAATGCCAAGAAGTTATGGAACAAAGGATTCAAAAAATGGAAACACCTCTGGAAACAGGACACCAACAGTTGGATCAACTACGAGGATATCGACCCTCGCATAAACATCTCCTACGAAGAATGGAACACATTGCAAAGCAGATGCCTCGCTTGGGATCGTCACAAAACGCGCCTTCTCATGGGACATGATGCTCCTAACGCGCGTGGCCTCAAATGGCACAATGGAAATAGTCTACTCAAAATCCCGAACATCAAAGAAACGAATGACCTCCAGATCAGCCTCAACAAGAAGTGGTGCCTGTCTTGGACGCGGCTTCGGTGGGACATGAAATTCATGGGTATCTGGCACCCACTTATAGAGATTAAGAAGTCGGTCCTCTTATGGCAAATTCTTCATCGAGGAATTTGGACTAACGAGAAGGCAAGCAAAATTTGTGGAATCCCTCCGTGGTGCAAACGCTGCCACCGTGCAATCGAAGATGTCCCACACATCTTCCTTACTTGCCCCAACTCCTACAGAACCTGGCAGATGGTTGGACTGAAAATCAGAGCTCAGAAACAGCTTAGTTGGAAACAAATCCTGTTAGGAGAAGCGATTGGATGCTCTGCGACTCTCTGGAACGCAATCAGAGGGGAAGTCCTGTGGAAAATTTGGCGGGAGCGGTGTGCTCTCAACTTCGGCGACCCCCCCAGGGAGTGGTCGATTGAAAAATCTCTATTCCTCCTTGGCAAAAGGATTGTCAACAGTAAGAAATCCCCCCCCTTCAGGCACCATCAAGTCCTCCTGTTGATCAACAACAAGCTCAAATCCAAATGGGTCCCGCATGAGGGCGACGAGAGGGTGATCAACCTTCTTTGTAATGCAACCTAGGAATCAACCAAGCTTCCCCCGCTTTGTGGGATTTGGGGGGTCCCGTGGGCACTAGTCCCCTTCTTTTGTACCTTTGTTTCTTAATTTAATTCAAGTCCGGGAGAGTAGGCGATTGCCGAACTTCCTTTATATTAAAAAAAAAAATAACTGAAAATGTTCATTTCAACATGGAAAATGGATGGCTTTTCTTTGTCTCTAGGGTCTAATGAGATAGAAAAAGTATGTGTGTCCCTTTCACCTCTTGAACCAAGCTTTGGACCACATGGGATTTTTTTTTTCCCATTGTTTGGACATAATGTGTAGGAGACTATATTGTGTAGGTTAGTAGTGTGAAACCAACAATCTAATGTTTGAAAGCTAGGACTTGTGGATGTTCTTTCTTAATCAACATGAGAAATTTGTAATATGTGTGAGAAACCAACAACCTTATGTTTGAAAGTTACTAGGACTTATGGATGTTCTTTCTTAATCAACATGAGAAGTAATTTGTGTACTCTAAGCTAAATTTGTAAGCTAATTTTTCAATATTTTATCAGAGCGGATGTTCTTTTCTAAAGGATTTAATGAACAGAGATGATGAGACGTCATATAGCTCATGTTTTGTATCATTAACATATTCTTTATTGGAAAAACTCCTAGCAAGGTGTATACTCTGTACCACTAGCTATTGGAGTACCTTTTAGAGCTTTGATTATCATATCATGTACCACATTGTGATTGTTAACATGGTGTCGATACAGACCTTGAACTTAACTTTTGTAATTATTAATTTATTTGGAATAGTGGAATAAAAACTGTTATGAATTTCTCAGAAGAGCAAATGCTTTGCATTCCATTTTCATATAATTGTTCTCCTTTGAACTAAAGAAGAGAGGTTGTTGGCTATTCAGGACAATCTCTATAGTGTCGTTCAAGTTCCATGTTCCAATGAAATTATAATCTCATTCTTCATAATACAATATGTTATCACTTATGGAATTTTGAATTGTGGAGTTATTTATTGAGATTTTAATGTACTTTGTGTTTTGAAGGTTTGTGAGGGCATGGATGGGCATGGACTTATTTAGATGCTTTCAGAAACAAAGAGAGAAATTATAATTTTCATATATTTTGTAAATAAAAGACCCACGTAGATGGTTGGTTTTAGAAAATAGTGGTTACGTACCGTTGTAGACTGCAACTTCTGTAAATAGAAGATAAGGCTCACCATAAAAGTGAGTAATGTTTACTTTCACACATGCTTTTCAAAGTTTCTTCCCTCATTGTAACCTCTATATTTGGATGTAATAAAAAACTATAAATACACACACTCCTGAGACTCATTCAATGGAGTGCATGGGGAGAGATTGTACCCAATATTGTGTGCCATGTCATTTATTGCACATCTCTATTTCTATGTGTTTTTTTAATGTTGTATTATCTTTGTGCATGCATGACTGTGGGATCCTCCAACAGTGGTATCAGAGCCTACACACTAAGGCGTTCCGGTGCTACACGTGCCTGTTTTCGCATCCAATTCTAGATTCGATTCCAATTTTGATCCCGATTTTTGTTCCTATTTTTGTTTTCAATTTTGATTTTCGTTTCAAGTTCAAGTTCCAATTCTTGTTTTTTTTTTTGGTTTCAGTATCAGTTCGTGAACCTGAACCTACAATTTATGTCTACATTTTACTCCTATGTTTACGCAAAGTGATTGACTAAGGCATAGAACTTTGGCTTCCCTAGCACCCATGGCTCCCTTAGCCATTGGTAGTGTTGGCTACACACGAACACTTTTTTATTTAAGGAGTGGGAAGAAGGACTCTCTCATTCAACAAGTGAGGCATTCGAACCCACAGCCTCACATTCATAAGCCAAGTGTTTTGCCACTACACTATTCACATGTGTTGTCACTCTGTTCTTTTTTACTTATATTTAACATAGCTTTCACTCTTACTTTTTCAATTCTCAAGAACCACTCTTCCCTTTTCCATTTTGATTCAAGAAATTCTTAAAATTCTTTTCACACTTCTAGCAAGGGGGTTTCTTCTTCTAAACACCCATGGACCCTACTCATATCATGGAGGACTTTGGTGAATCATCGCTACTCAAAGTACTACTTGAACAACATTTGGAGCTCATGTAACTCCAAGACAACCAAAATAAGATCCAATATTGTGATGAATTACTTCAAAAGATACATTCTGAGGAGGACAACCTTGTACGGGTGGTGAAGGCGATTGTTGCCGCTCAAGAAGATGGCATACATTCCAACATTGGCATAAAGAATTTCCAATTCTCATTGTTTGATGGGCATAATGATGATCAATTTGTTTTGTCATGGTTATCTCACTTTGATAATCTTTATCCAAATGAATCTTACTCTGTAAATGATAAAGTGAAGTTTGCGACTAACTATTTAGTGGGGAAGGCCCAACTTTAGTGGAGAGTTTTATGGCGTAGTGCAAATTGTCCCACAACATGGAAAGCCTTTAAAGGGAAGATCAAGGAATCTTTTCTTCTCCCTCAGTTCCATCTACATGCTCGTAGTTCATGGACCACTTTCACATGGAAGGAAGGTGATACCATTGCTACTTGCACTAAGCAATTTTTGAAAAGTCTATTACTTGTCTACATGTTGATCAAGGTCGTTCCTGAAGATACTTTGTAAAGGAAGTATGAAGATGGTTTGGAGATGGGGATCCAAGACAAGCTCCACAAACTATGACTTATAACTCTTTATGGGGCTATTTATTTTGCTCATGATGCAAAGAAAGATTTTCAACCTATTACCAAATTTATCCATTTGTAGAAACCACTTCAACGAAAACCTTTCATCAAGCCTAATTTTCCTTTGAGGTGCAATTTTACTACCTCTTCTTATCCTCGTTTTCCATGAGATCCTCAATCTAAACTATTTAACAACACCCATAACCTCATCCCTCCAACCTATCAAACCCCCTATCCTTCAAACTTCTAGGGTGGATGCTTAACAAAAGCGACCATGTATCACTTGTTGGAATTGTGCTAAACTTGGACACATTAAAGAAAAGTTCAGATTTGCAGCCTCTCCATACTAAACATATCGCAACCCAAATGCACAACATGATGGCAGTGCAGGAAGAAGTCCATATTGTTTGGATAGAGTAAGCATTGGAAAAATATTTATGTACCTTGGATAACAAAATTTCTATTCATTATTTACTTTGCATGCAAGGTACTATTAATGATAGGATTATTGATATCTTACATGATTATCTTACATACTTTAGTGCACGAACTCAAAATAAAGTATTTTCCTTTCCTATATAAAATTAAGGCTGCATTTCAAGGAAGCCAATATGATGTAACAAGTGAAGTGCATGATGTTAACATTTGCATAGGTTCATATATATAGATGCACAAATATTTTTTCATTGCCCTTTTGCAATCCTACGATGTTATACTTGGTATGCCTTTCTATCACCATTATAACCCACGTATTGACTATCATATGCATACTTTGAATTTAAAGGTCAACTCATTTCTTTGTCTCCAAGGCATGACTCCCAACCATTTCCATTAATTAGTCATGCTCATGTAAAGTGTGCATATAGAAAAGGTTATAATTCATGCATTGTTTTTGTAAATGGTATAATTGATTATACCCATACCCTTTTTTATGCACATAAACCTTTTACGATTGCTTATAAGGATTTTTTCATGTTTGATTATCCTTCTTAACTACCACCATCTTGAGGATCCTTTGACCATAGAATAGATGTAATTCTTGGTAGTTCTCCTCCTGATAAAGCATCTTATAGGCATGGCCATTTTCACCAAAGGGAAATAGAAGACCAAGTTAAGGTTTTACTTTTAAAAGGGCCTAGAAGGCCTAATTCTTCTCTATTTAGAGCACTCGTTCTTTTAATTGAGAAAAAGAAAAACTTATAGGATGTCCATTGAATATAGAGCTTCAACAAAATCACAATTAAGAATCGATACCCAATTCCTCAAATAGATGAATTTTTAGATAAACTTTGAGGAGCCTGTGTCTTTAATAAGATTGATCTTAAATCTAGCCATCATCAAATACGTATGATGCATAGCAATATTTACAAGAATACTTTTATGACTCAAACCGACGATTATGAATCTATGGTAATGCCCTTTAGACTTACAAATGTTGTTGCTACATTTTCATGTATGATGAATAATATTTTCCTTGAATATCAAGCTTTTGTTCTTGTTTTCTTTGATGATATACTTGTTTATAATAAGAATGAAAGTGAGCATGAGAAGCATTTAGAAATAGTTTTTCGTTTGTTATGTAAGAACACACTTTATGAAAATCCTAAATAAAGTTACTTTTTCCAAAGAAAACTAGAATATTTAGGGCATATCATTCCTACTCAAAAAGTGCATGTAGTCCAAAAAAATCAAAGTAATTGTAGAATGGCATGTGCCTCAATGTGTTAATGATGTACATTCTTTTCTTGGGCCGACTAGTTTTTATAGGAAGTTTGTTAAAAAGTTTTTCATGATTGGTACTTCCCCTTACTTTATTATTAAAGAAAAAAGCAAAATTTGCATAGGGGTTAGCACAAAAACAATCTTTTGAAAAACTCAAACATGCATTTTCACATACACCTATTTTGGAGTGACCTAATTTTGCACAAGCTTTTCATGTAGTTATAATGCTAGTGGCTCAGGTATAGGTGCAATTTTAATGCAAAACAATCATCCCATTGCATTTGAAAGTAGGAAACTTAAACCTTGTGAAAAGAATTACAATATGTATGATAAGTAAATCTTAGTTGTGCATGCTTTAAAGATTTGGAAACATTACCTTATGGTTCTGAGGTTTTAATTAAAAGAGATCAATAAGCTATTAAATATTTATTACATCAACCATTGATTTTTGATAGACATATGAAATGGGCTTCTTTTATTCCAAAATCAACCCATAATTTAGTATCAACCTAGCAAAGCTAATAGTACAATGAATGTTCTTAGTCATTTTCCATCACCATAGTCATATTCTATTTTTGTGCATAATATTTATGCCATTCATATTCATTCCTTTCATGACATGATTCCTACTTCAGCTTCAGATTTGTATTCTTCATGTGCATGGAATGCTTTCAATAATTTTTCATCTTCAATTAATGATCATTATACCTTTCCTAATAGCTTTTTGTATTTTCAACACAAATTATGCATCACTCAGGCTTTTATAGATTTTCTTATGAACGAAATGTATGAATCACCTTATATGGGACATAAGGGCATACAAAGCACAACAGATGCTTGTAAATATTTCTTCTTTTGGCTAAATATGGAAAATGATACTACCCACTATGTTTCCCAATGCATTTTGTGTCAATGTGTTAAATGTCATCATCATAGTGCATTTGGATTGTTAATGGCACTACCCACTTCCAATGAATCATGGGAATATATTTAATAGATTTTATTACTGGTCTACCTATGGCTTCATCTCATATTGACATGATTTGGACAATTGTTGATAGCTTTAGTAAACATGCATATTTCATTTATGTAAATAGAACTTTTGCACCTCAAGCTACTAAGTTATTTATTAAAAGGATTTTCCCTCATTATGGTTTCCCAAAAGTCATGTTGTCTGATCATGATGCTTGTTTTTGCAATCATTTTTGGGTTGCAATATTTCAACATTTTGGTTCAAAAATACATTTCGATTTTGATTTTCATCCTAAAAGTAATGGGCAAAGTGAAGCTTCAAATAGGACTATTATTGATTTATTGCATTCTTATTCACTAGATAATCCCACTAGCTGGGATGAGAAATTAGCATTACTTCAATTTGCTTACAATAACATAAAACATACTATTACTAGTCATGCAAATTTTGAAAATTTTAATGGTAAAAATCTTCCCATTCCTATGTCACTTACTCAAATTGATATTCCTATGGCTGATTCTATTGCTCACAATCACATTTCTATACTTCATGAAGTTCACTAACACATTAAGAAAATTCAAGAAATAAGAAATGACTAGCAAAACAATTTAATGAAAATGATTTATTATGGTTATGTATCATTAAACATGTAAGAAATATTTTATAACATCCTAAAGTTAAATTTGTACCACACTATTATGGACCATTTCACATTATTCAAAAGAACAATGAAATATCATTCACAATCACAATAACTTAACTCTCCCATACATATATATATGCATGTGTTTTTAAATGGAACATGCTTGTTAGATATTAGTGATGGGACATATTGTTGGAAAACAATGTCACATCAGTCCAAAATCAATTTAGGGCAAAAACCCTAATTTTGGTACTTAGTCATTTTTGGCACAAAAATGGGTAAAATTTTTATGAGCCTATCTTGTAGAGCTTGAAAAGAGATTTCTAATGGTATATGACATGCAATCATCAGAGATCAAATTTGGGAGAAAACCCTAACCCTAATTTTCTACTAATTTAGGGTTTTTACCTCAAATGATAGCTCTCAGCATGAGGATCATAAAAATGTTGTCAGATCATCAGATCATTCATCAAGTAGTCAGAAGTGTGAAAAAGAAGGTCAAGAAGCTATTTTTAAAGTTAGCTAAAAGAAACTTTAAAAATAAAGCAAACTCACTTAAAATAAAGCGATTCAGCTTTTCGATATAAAAAAAGCAGCTTTTCGCATGAGAACTTCAAAGCCTATATAAATAGGTCTTATGATCACTTTTAGACATCCTACACCAATTGGCAATGCCAGTTTTTGGTCCCTCATTAGAGGTGGTGCTCTAGCACACATGGGGCAGCCATGATGCACTCTAGGAGAAGCTATGGAGTTCTTCTTGGAGAAGAGTGTGCTCACACTCTTGCTTATGGAGAGGACTTGCCCATCAGCAGCTTGGTGGTGTGGATCAACCATCTACATAATGTATTTGAAGATTGTCTTCTACATGAAGATTTCGGTGTACTTCAAAGACATTGGATGGAGGTTAACATAAGATTTTCATCTTATGTTAAGAATTTAGGTACATATTCTCTTTATGCACACAAGTACTACTTGGAGTTTATGGAGGCAGTGGCATCCATATTAGGAGGAGTCCTATTCGGTATATCTAAAGAAGAATCAGTACATGCACACTACATGCATTCGGATCAGGTGTTAGAGAAGGTGTGTTCACATGAGTATGAGGATTTCTGACAGCAACATGTTAGCATTCTTTGCTAATTCTGTAAGTATGTGATCTTTCACACACACATCTGATTTAGGGTCTTCCATAGCCTAAATTCAGATTAGGATTTGTTGATTATCAGTTTCCAACTGATCTTTCCTCTTTCTGTCACTCATATACACTCTTGTATAACCTATCATGTCATACATCTCATACATATTCAGATTTCTGTCCCTACATTTGAATATTCTTGTAAATTATGTACATTCACTCATCCATCTATTTCTGCTCACATAGAGTGGTTGAGAGTTTTGCTCCCACATTGTAAATTGACATTTGTATATATGATAGTGTGAGTAAGCAATGGTTTAGGTAACACTTTACACATGTTGTCTAATCTTTGTCTCATCATTTGTATGATTAAATGTGGTATGTTCATGTTTTGTCAATATTGGAAAATTGTTGGATTCTATGTTGTAGATGTTGGACCTATGGAACCATGGACCTGTGGAATAAAGGAAGACAAATGGTGTACCGAAGGCTCTCATGGCTTGAAGAAGAAGTGAATAGAGGTAACTTGCAATGCCAACAAGGGCTTTTGAAAATCAGGGGAAGACTAAGAATCGAGGAAGAGGTTTAAAGGAAAAAGCTGCAAATATTCTTCAAAGATTGGTGGGCGGGGAAGGCTAACAAACCATCGAAAGAGATGTGTAACATCCTCAAAAGGAAACAAGCTAGGGAAGCCATCCCCTTCTTGGTCGACAATTCTAGGTTTACAACATATGATTTAAGAGCATCTTCTAACATTTGACATACACACTTAATCTATATGAGTAGAGATTTGAGAATTAGACAATTCAGTCACATTTTTTATTCATTAGTGTGGAGTATGAAGTTGATGATATGTTAGCGGCCGAATACTTTCGGAAGAGTATGAGAATACTTTACAGAAGTATTATTTGAAGACCAAGACTTGATGAAGAAAAGGCTACTTCAAATTCAAGGAAAAAAAATGGTTTTGAGAAGATGAAGGAACCATATCAACATCAAATCACAAGTATTAGTTTCTACTATCAGGTTATCATTTGCAGGTCATATCTTAGAAGAGCGGTTATGAAGAGATTTGAAGGATTGCAGAAGTGCTTTCAAACACTTTCATTCTTTGAAAGTTAAAGCATTAGCTAGATCAAAACTATCAAAAACAAGGAGATGAGATGAGTTTTGATAGATCTCTTTCATGGCAAGAAAGCTCATCTAAGAAGATAAATTTGGAGATTATATCAGTTTTGTTTTCAGCCAATCTTGTGTTGTAAGTTGGTTTGGATATCTAGGTTCAAAATTTGATCTAGGTACTCTAGACAGGTAATTCAACATTTAGCCAAAAGGTTGGTGAATTCAGTCATATCAGTCACATTTGAAGCAGAAACTAAAGATTTTTTTCATAAAGTAAACCCTCGATGGAGGAGGGATTTTTTGGTAGAACACAACGAATGTAGACACTTATGGACAGAGGCTCCCATCACCCTCAAGATCAATCTAGATACTAGCCCTGTGCGCAATGATGGGATTGGTCGACATTTTAGGAAAGGTGAAGATGTGGACAAATCTCGAAGGCCTAGCTTAATTTTTCCAAGTAAGTAGGTTCACCAAGAGGGGGTTGGCCAATAAATTCATATATGTTAAATGTAATATATACATTTATTTCATATGTGCATGAAGTACATGAATTTTCCATCATTGTATAAATAAGAGTTTTAAAGCTGATAAAAGCATGTTTAGACAACTTCTTAGAGGTCAACATCAAGACCTTGAGGTTTTTGGGCTTCCATTCCAGCACGGATATGCTCCTTTTTTTACCTAAATGAGATGCCAGATAGGCAATGACTGATGGCATATTTTTTCATAGTCATATTCATGCAAAGCATTTATTTAAAGACATTTGAAGCTGCTTTCACAATGGGCTTCTTCACAATGGACTCAAAGATTTTTGGCAGAGTCTCTTTGGGTCTTGAGGCAAGAATTGAAGCTTATAAGAGTATCTTTTTGGAATATCAAAGCAAAAACATAGTGGATAATCTAGAGGCAACAATCAACTGGAGAAAAGCGATGACAAAACTAATAAATAATAAACTGGAAAGAAAGACATAAGTACATAAAGCTTCAAGAGGTGTACATCAGTAGATAAAAACCCAACTACTAATAAAGTTTTGACGAGGGCATCAAAAGGTTCAAAGAGGGGGAGGATGACATACTAATAAAGTTTTGACGAGGGCATCAAAAGTTCAAAGAGGGGGAGGATGTTGAAGGAAGAATTTTAATTAGGCACATTTCCCTTGTATATAGCCAAAAGATAGCCTGAGAAAGCTCTAATTTTTGTAAAACTTATGGAGATTATTCCTTTATTTGTATTAGAGCTTTGTATTACATCAACAAGTCTTTGGAATAGGTCTAAGAGATAAAAAGTGAAAAAGTCACCTATTCAAGGAACTAGTATATAAGGCAGAATTATGAAGAAAATGGGGCTTTTTGTCATTTGTAACTTTTCCTTCTTGAGAGTAGAGCTCTCCTTTTGGCTGCATATCTTCTTCTTCATTGTGGTGTCCTTGTGAGATGTCTTGTGTGATTTATTGTGTGTTGTTTGGTTGATCATTCAGCTATAGATTGAGTTGCAATTAGTTTGTGAGATCTATCTTGAGTCTTATATTCTGTGGATCTATCTTTTCTTGGTTTGAAGGAAGTCTTCTATTTTCAAAGTGAGTGTGTCGATAGTTTGACTCAAGATAAGTGGTTTTAGATATCACATTTGGATTCTACATGAAAAATGGCATGGATTATGCACTTGAATCACTCAATTTGGTGCTATATTGAAGTTGTTAAAGTTTAATTCTACACATGGGTTCTTGGGATGGTCAAGGGTCTAATAATTCAGAGGCCCTTTATGTATTTTCCCAAATCACTGTTAACTTCTGACAATTAACTTTACTGATTAACACCAAACAATTACAATAGATTCAACTACACTCCCGCACATAGCATTTCTTAACAATCACCGTAATTATGTGCGCAAAACCTTTACTCTTCCTTTATTATTACTGTTATAATTCACACTTCACTTCAACACAGTAAAATATTAACACATTACTTGATTCACTTCAATACTGAATACGGACTCTTATAGACAACTCTGCAATTAACATAACTCAGAACAGAATCGATTCCATCCAATCGCCCAGACCGAACAGTCCGACGATGCATCTATCATCTCTTTCGTGCACTACTCTATTGATTAGGAAAAACGGTACAACGCTTGCATGACACCCTTTCAGTGCGCGACTTTTCTAATTACAATTATTCTTCTAAATAATATTTCGGCGGCCTAACACTGGCATGCATGGTGGACTTGAACCAAGCAGGGAAAATTACAAGATTTAGGAATCATCAATGATGCCTTGGATATACATGGATCTAGTTAATTTAAAGGTGCGCGAGATTTTTTGCTTGAGGGATTCTAACATCTCCTTCAAAACTTGAGGTTCAACCAGATGTGCATCAGTCCGCACAGAGCTGGAAGCCATCACTTGGGAGAGTAATGCGTCGGCTTGACTCTGCAAAAAAGCTTATTGAAGATAAAAGTCATTAGCGAGCATCGCATCACGTCATAACTTCATTTTGGCAATCTCTGCATCAATGCAAGATAAGCGCTCATGTTGTGTACCCAATTGTTTCTCCCTGCATTCCAGCTCTTGGGACTAGAACTGCATGGTTTTATAGAATTCTTTCCTGTCTTTCTGGATGACTTCGACATCCTTCTTCAATTGAAGAGTTCGGCCTATTTCCTCTTCCAGAGATCGGATTTTCTAAAAGAGCTCTTTTGTGACTTTCTTTAATTTTGTTTTTGCTTGTAAGGCTAATTCAGCCATCCCTTGACCCTTCTTCTCAACCCTAATAAATTCAGCGTGTGTGGTCTCTAGGAGATTACCTAAAGTCTTCATGGCATCATCCTTGTCAATCACTGTCTGATTCAGCTTGCTAATATCATCATCGCGAGCTGCAACAATGGCATTCTTCTCATTCAACTGTTCTTGGAGAATTTGAATATGTTCCTGTAGTGAACTGGCTTCTGCTTTAGGTGCGAGCACCTCTTCCTGGAGTGGTGCGATGTTCGCTTCAAGGATATCCACTTTGGATTGGTACTCCATTCAGAGGGATTGTTGGGCGACTTGTAGGTGATGGGGGAGATGGTTGGAAACATGAATAAGGTAATTGCCTATCTAAGGCTAGTTGGGCCAATGAGTCAGGAACAATGGAAGTAGAGATTGGCTGAGAGGGGTTAGCAAAATCTGTGACGGACAACGAAGGAGGCGAATAATCAGGGGACGAAGGGAGAGGACGGGCTGCCAAATGACACGGTGAAGGAGGAGGGCTAGGTAGCAAATGCACCTTTGAGGGAGAAAGAGGAAGAGGTGGGTTTTGTGGTGAAGATAGCAAGGCAAGAGTGGTTACCGTAAGAGGCGAGATATCGGATTGGACAGTCACCTCCTCTTTCTCTACAAGTTATACAACCTTTGTGATCGTGTCGGGCGCTTGCTCCTGTGAATGAGGCTATGACTGCACGACCGTATCATCAGGATGGACATCTTCAATTACAGTGTCAAGAGCGGCTTGATCCTTAGGGGATGGTGGAGCAGAGAGAATCTGGGCAGAAGAGGCGGTATCCTACAACTGGACGGTTGAGGATGGTTGTACTTGATTGTGGGAAGGACTTAGTTTGCGGTGCTTCCCCTTAGAAAAATGCAAGAGATCATCGTCGTCATCGACCTCCATCACTTGCACGACTCCTCATGGAAGAGAAGTGTATTCAGGGGAGGAGGTTGCGCAATTTGAATCGACGGGAGGAGGAATGTTAGTAGATGAGGCAATGGGGTCCGAGGGATATTGCCCTTCACCAATTGTCTAGAAATTGCCTGACATTCCCGGTGAATATGTGGGAAGAAAAACGAAGCAAAATTAACTGCTTCACGCGCAGCGGCATCGATCATAGAATAAAATGTTCGGGAAATGATGTACGTGCATTTTTGGAGGTTAAGTGTAGCTACAAGAAACTGTAGTGTTGAGCGCTCCGGTTCAGGGCGACAGACAATGGCAAATTTGTTTGAAGAATGACGCAAAAAGAGTTGTTTCATGGTCGGCAGTGGTAAGAGGGGTCCATCTACATTACCCTCCTAAGGGAGATGGAATCCCTCAGCGATGGTGTTTAGGGTGATGACGACATGCAGGTTAAGACAGGCGAGTGTCCAACAAGTTTCGGTAGTGGGAGTATCAACAATGGCAGAGATGATCTACACAAAGAATGGATGACATTCAACCGAATGCCAGGGCAGTTCGGCGAATGCCAAAAGCCCGCGGGTGCATAGAAACTCGCTCAATTCTGGAGCAAGGCCAACATGGAAGGTAGCAATATTAACCAAAGCTTCCATGGCGAGCAAGAGAGCACGAAGATAGGGGATAACACAGAACACTCAAACACACAAAAACACAATAGCGGAAAAGAGGGAGAAGAATGTGATTAAGTAAAAACACCGAATGGGAATGCAAGAAGAAAAATAATCATCACCCGGTATTGGAAATATACAGACATAATGATGACATGCACGCATTAACAGAATCTTAGACACATAATGCAGCGGCTAATCATGGTTAGGTAATAAAACGGGATGTTACGGTCAGTTGGTTTCTCGGAATGCATGGACCGGAAAGGGACGTTGGGCCAAAACAGTGGTATAAACCAGGCGGAGAATAAAAAGACCAATAAATCATCAAGATGAAGAAGGCATGGGATAATAGGGATGAAGCTTCGATCCATTCATCGACTTAGGGAGAAAGGTGCCAGTTAAAGTGGATAATCGGAACGTAGCGGGTCCAACTTGCGATTCAATATGGTAAGGACCAAACCACGAAGTTTGAACTTGCCCGCTGAATGATTAGACTTAGTAGTATAGAACAGAACTAATTGTCCTTTGGTAAAAACAGGAGTGTGAAGAAACCGATCATGTGTCTTGGCTTGTCGCAGTTAGACTTCTTGCAGCATTAAAAAACTTTCCCAACGTTGTTTGTCTAAGGACCGCAACACATCCAACTGGAAAGGAAAGGATTCCTCTAGTAAGAGCTTATGATCCAATGCCACCCGGAGGCTAGGTACCACCAACTCCATGGGTGCAATGGCCTCTAGCCCATATGCCAATTTAAAAGGCTTATTCCCTGTAGCCACTTTGTAAGTAGTACGGTATGCCCACAAAGCTGAAGGAAGGAATTGATCCCAACGCTCCGGACATTCCAGAACTAATTTCTTGAGCATGTTAAGTAGGGTTTTATTGGTACTTTCAGCAAGACCATTGGCCCGAGGATAATACGAAGAGCTAAATTTATGAACAATCTGCAGGGTGCAGGTAAGCGCTTGCAATAAGGAATTAACAAAATGTGTGCCCTAATCTAAAACAATCTCTAAGGGAAGACCAAACCAAGGGAACACATCAGTCATCAAACATTTGACCACCACTGATTCAGTGGCAGACCATAAAGCCCAAGCTTCTACCCACTGAGTAGCATAATTCGTACAAGTAAGTATATATCGATGACTAGTAATCATAGCCGAAGGTGTAATGGGACCAATGAAATCCAAGCCCATTTTTCAAAAGGTTCAAGGGGAGCAACAGGCTGCAGTGGAAAATGATGCCGTTGTAAAGGTTGTCCTGATCGTTGGCAAGCATCACACATTTTAATATAAGTAGAAATATCACGCTGCATAGTGGGCCACCATAAGCCATTGTGTAGAATTTTCTGATCAGTAAGATCGACCAAAAAATGACCACCGAAAGGAGTAGAATGGGCCATGTCAATAACCAAAGGAACTTCATGGTGTGGAATACACCGTAATAGTGCACCAGAAGGATCCATGTAATACAACTGTCCTACAATGATCTGGAACCGTCGACTATACATTGCAAATTTACGACGAGCTGAAGTAGAAGTACTAGTCAAGGGGCTTCCATTGGTGAGAAAAGTCAGAAGAGTGTCATAATACGAAGGTGCCACCAGGAGCTCCTATCCATCATTTTAGAACAAATCAATCGCATAGATAACAGGGGTAGTATCATCAATTCCATCGGAATCAAGTCGAGATAAAAATTCAGCCAGCACATGTGCTGACCCTGGATGATGGACAACCACATAATCAAATTCTTGCAGTAACAACACCCACCTGGCTAATCTGCCCCCTAAATGTTGCTGGCGGACAAGATAAACTAGAGCAGCATGATCCACATGAAAGGTAAATTGGCATCCCAGCAAATAGTGCCGGAATTTCTTCATCGAATAAACCAAGCCCATACATTCGCGCTCAATGACGGAATAATTTCGTTCAGCAGCAGCTAATCATCGACTAGCATATTAGATAGGACGAAACCACTTATCTTGTTGTTGCATCAACACACTATCGATGGCACTGTCCGATGCATCCATAAAGACATGGAATGGAAGCTGCCAGTTTGGTGCTTGCAGTATAGGAGCTGGATTAAGAGTGTTTTCAGTTGATCAAAGGCAATTTGACACTCCTCGGTCCACACGAACTATCGGGGAGTGCTAGAGATCAACCGATTCAGGGGTATGGCTAAATGTGCAAGCCACCGTAGATGCCACCCATGCTAGTGTATTTGGCCAAGGAATCGCATAACTTCCTTTGGTGTCGTAGGGGCAGTTGCATGTAACACAACTTGCACTTTATCTAGATCCACTTGAATGTCGTGCTGAGAGATAATATGTCCAAGCAACTTGCCACAAGAAACCAAAAAGACCAACTTGTTGGGATTTAAGCACAACCGAAACTCTCGACACTTAGAGAAGCAGCACCGTAAATGATAGAGGTGAGCCAATGTATCACCGATATCAAAAAATCATCCAGATACACTCGCATAAAGGTGGTTAAGTTGGGGGAAAAAATTTCTTGCATGCATCATTGGAAGGTACTAGGGGCATTGCGAAGACCGAACCACATCACCGTACATGCATATACACCCCAATTTGTAATAAATGCAGTCTTCGATATATCCATTTCAGCCATGCGCACCTGATTATAGCCATTGTAACCATCCAAAAAGGAATACATTTCTTGTCGGGCAAACATCATCGAGCATTGTATCCAAAAAGGGAAGTGGGAAGGGATCCGATACGGTCGCCGCATTTAATTTTTGGTAATCCACACAGATACGCAACTCATTATTTTTCTTTGGGACCATAACAATAGGTGAAATCCATTCCGCATGCTCAATGGGAACGATGAAACCTACTTTCAACAAGCGATCCAATTTTGCTTTCACTTGAGCATCATAATTAGGGTTCATGCAATAACTGGGTTGCTTGATTGGGTGTGCATCCGGCTTGAGCATCACACGATGCTGATAGATGTGAGGGTCCAACCCTTTCATATCTTGATAGTTCCATGCAAATACATCTTGGAACCCGGTCAACAACTATAGTAAATCATTTTGAAAAGTTTTCGATAACCTCGCCTTAATCTTGACTGATCGTGGTGTATCCTCATTTCCTAGATCGCAGGTGATAAGTTGATCTTCCAGTACAGAAAACTGTCGTGGCATGGGTATATCCTCAAGTGACTAGAATAAATGGTGGAAACTCTGGGCATTCAAAGCTTGATCCATAGCTACCTCAACTGCGGTGGTACATAGTGGGCAGCTTGTTGTTCCTGCTCCTATATTATAGCATTTACGGTTGGCCTGGCTTGTACTTTGGCATTATATGGGCACGTTTCGGTGGAGTGACTTGCCGTATTATAAATAGCACAATACATTTGGTTTAGTGCACATGCAGAAGTAGTGTGTCCCCGGTTCTTACATTTTGTGCAATACACTTGTTTCAATGGATCCTCACTCATACCCTTGGTCGCCTTCATCCAATCCAAATCTTCAGCAAATCCACCCACCTTATGTTCCAACTGTAATGCCATGGCTATGACCACATCCAGAGTCATACCACCCACACATCGTATGATCATTACTTGTTTAAGTTGAGGGTTTAATCCATTAATAAACCACTAGGTGATCACATCATCTAGTAGGTTAGCATGTGCCTATAGCAGTTGTCGTAGATGAGTACGAAATAAAGTTGCATACTCCTGCACATTCTGGTGTGGTTTTTGTCTATTATTTTCCAGATAGTCAAAGATCTCAGCCACATTTTTCTTCAACCAGAATCGTTGTAAGAAGGCATCCTTAACATCATCGTACTGACCGCAATGGTTAATGTCATATTAGTTAACCACCGAGCAGCCTCATTAACCAGCATAGACTGGAACACTATAGCCTTATATGCCGGATCTGCTGGATAGTTGAGTACATCATAATTAATTTCAAAAGTTCTCACATGTGCATCCGAATCATCACCGGGAAATCCTCCAAATTTTGTATATGTAACTCTAGCGGGTATCGATCGTGGTGGTATGGCCTGCTGCTGTTGCTTTTGTTGTTGTTGTTGTTGTTGTTGTTGTTGATGTTGTTGTTCATGTTGTTGTTGATGTTGTTGTTGGTGCTGATGTTGGTGTTGTTGTTGTTGCAAACCACTCATGGTGTTTAAACCAAGAGGAAATATTACTGTCGAATGATTTGAACCAGTTAAACGTAATTGATGTTGTGTTGTCCCATCGTCTTGCATGTTCTTCGGTAACCGGACATTGTTAAGTCACTCCCACACGCCTACACCCAACTGCCCTTCATCGTAATGGACTTTTGAAGTGAGCTTTTCACCAAAACTTTCATCCAACAATACACTAGTTCCCTCAAAATCAGAACCGAGAGTAGAACCTTCACCAAAATTCGGCAAACCGACCTCGGAATTATCTGAGGTTCCATCGAAATTCCACAAATTGCTACCGGAAATGTCCACACTATCACTGGAACCAGTGTTTACTTCACCAACCTTGCTTTCCGCAGATGGGGTTGGTTGCACTTCTGGTATACCCTGTAATCCTTGCACAAGGAAATGCTGAGGTGGTACTCCACTAGCCCAGATTTCTCACTTTCCTTCCAACGATTGTCTGTCACCACTACTACTTGGAGGTGTTCCCAATGCACTAGGGATTTACCAGGGATCCTGATCCCTTCTGTACTTTGGGTGCGATTCTCCAGAACGTGTTATAGGCAGATATCATCGGATTCTTTCTCAACTCTTAGTCTATGCGCCAACTGGCTACTCCACGCTCTGTTGCCGGTGCCAATGTTAAAGTTTAATTATACACGTGGGTTCTTGGGATGGTCAAGGGTCTGATAATTCAAAGGCCCTTTATGTATTTTCCCAAATCACTGTTAACTTCCGACAATTAACTTCACGGATTAACACCGAACAATTACAGTAGATTCAACTACACTGTCGCACATAGCATTTCTTAAAAATCATCGTAATTATGTGTGCACAACCTTTACTCTTCCTTTATTATTAATGTTATACTTCACACTTCACTTCAACACAGTAAAATATTAACACAGTACCTGATTCACTTCAATATTGAATACAGACTCTTACAGACAACTCTGCAATTAACATAACTCAGAACAGAATCGACCCAGTCAATCGCCCAGACCGAACAGTCCGGCGAGGCGTCTGTCATCTCTTCCGCGCACTACTCTATTGATTATGAAAAACCGTACAACATTTGTGCGACACCCTTTTAGTGCACGACTTTTCTAATTACAATTATTCTTCTAAATAATATTCCGGCGGCCTTACAGCTATATTCATGGAGATATGAGCATTTGAGTTTTCTAGCCATAACTGTGTAGGAAGTTGTGTTTTAGATCATGTTTTTCACCAATCTTACTTTTTATCGAATCTCAATGGATCTCATGACAAGTTTAAATTATATCTTTTGGCCTTGAAGATGCAGACATATTGCTTGTCCCATGGAAGTAGGTTTACAATTGAGTCTTCATGATGTTGGAGATACATTTGATGCTTTTGTTCCACACAAAGCACATTGAGGTGCATTATCATTATGTCAAGGAAAGATTCTTTGTTGGATAGATCATTTTGTCTTATGTGCTCACACAAGATAATGTTGTAGACCTTTTCACAAAGGCTCTTCCTAGGGAGAAGTTTGAAGTTTGAAGGCTCTTCCTAGGGAGAAGTTTGAAGCTTTTCCTTTTGTGGATTGATTTCCTTCCACATATCTTGTCACTTCCTTATACATGAGTGTCATGTCCTTGTTCACTCCATCACTCTTAGGGGGAATTTGTTGATATATTTTGGTAGTGATGTGTGTGAACTCGCTTAGGACTGTAGGGCACTTTTTCCCCTCTTTAAGAGGTTTTTCCCCCAACTTGTGTATACACCTATAACCCTAACATGTCACTTATCTTTGTATATTCACTTGTTGATACATTCTATATTGTGTTGTGCTCCAAGATTCTTCTTCTTCCTTGTGTTGTTTGTGTGCTTTCATAGACCTTGAACTCCAATATTTCTATGGCAAGGCTTTTTTTGGCCTCCCTATGGCATGGATAGCACATTTAGTGTGATATAAATAAAAATCATGGGTAAAGAATGCTTCATATGACAAAAAAATTAGATAACTTTGAAATATGATATATACAACAATGTCAAGAGACAATGAGAAAATGAATATAGAAAATTTTATTTTTTCACTCTTTGATTTCATTACATCAATTGACATTTAGCTATTCAGTGAGCCTCTTTCGACTCTCCAAAGCCATAGGTAGGGTGTAAGTCAAAATAGACCTTGCTATATCATCACTATTTTTCACCCCCAATCCTAGATATATATGTATTTGACCTAAGAATTTTCTACAAAATTTGGAACCTAAAGTTGTAATTACAAGGGACTTTTTAATTAAGAGGACACAATCAGTCCCCTGAGTAATGGTTGATAAACAAAGAAATTTATGTAAGGCCTTGAGAAACGATGTCATGAAGTGCCCTTGAGGATTATTAATCTTTATGGACAATTACAAAATGTTCTTTAGGAAGTTTCCCGATGTAGTTTTGAAGGGAATAGCCACGTCCATGAGACACTCAATCACCTCTGCTCCTAGCTATAAACTTGTCAACTTCCATCACCTCCTACACAAAGTCCTAAGATTCTTGTCTATGTGAGGTTCTAGGAATTAATGACACCAATTGAAAATACATCTTGAACTCTATATTTCTCTTCTCCTCTCTCTGGAAGATGTAAGTTAATGCTAGAGTGGGACATCCCACTTTGCTCAATGATTGGTGAACGAAGAATCTTTGACTCTAATATCCTTTCTTGCACATTATGGAATTCTTCTTCAGTGATTTGTTGATGCTCACTTGTAAGTATGTCATCACAAAACAATTTTATCATGTTTGCCACTGAGTTACCAAATACCAAACAATTATTCTCCAATAATTCAAAGCTATTATCCAAAGGGCATACTAACATGGTACAAAATAAACTTAGGAATGCATCAAGTTGTAACCCAAATGCCTTTTTCACAACATGCAAAAATAAATAAGTGGATGCTACAACTGCTTCTTCCAACTTATCATCCACACCATGAGGATAAGCTCTTTCAATTGCTTCTCTCTCTAATAGGAAATTCAGGGGTTCTTGGTGTGATTCCTTTTTATTGTCAATAGACCCACTTGTTAGAAGATGAGGGATGTTATGAGGATTTGGAATTGGTTCCTCATTCACAATGAAAAAGGTGACAGCAATGAAAGATAGGTATTTTTTTTTACCGATCTTGTATTTTCTATTTAATTTTCTAATTAATGGTACTGCCTCATTGAGGAGGTGCCCAACTTTCTCTAGAATTGCTTGGAACCACATCAATGCTTTGCAAATGCCTCTGACCTCATCACCTTTGTGAATGTAGAGGAGAAGCTCACAAGGAACCCATTTCCCATCATATGGTGGTATGTCGATAGAGAAATGCAAAATATGAACATCTATATATTCAAGTATCACCTCCAATGGCATTGCATTCATCTGCACTGTACGGTGGAGATCAGGAAGCTTGGAGAGAAGATCATATGGGCCTTGTTGAAGTTTATAATCAAAATTCTCCCAAAATTTCATAA
>CM035416.1:158000681-158123181 GCA_020310875.1 Ceratopteris richardii | reverse complement strand
TGTCCTTATTCTAGAGTGTCCACAACTTGATGTTTGGTTCATATCATCTTTCAAACACATGAATCTCTAAAATTCACATGAGTGTCTAGATCCGTGGGTCTACATTGGACTATATAAATCCCTTGTTTTGTGTTTATATTCAAATTCTTGTTTTCATAGAAATTCCCACAATGTTCCTCTGTAAAGGTATTACATATGAGGTAGTAGAAAGTTTGCTAGGAGAAAACTGGGGTTATGTAGAAAGATTGTCAAAAGGGGATAAATATCATTGTAAAATTGATGACAAAGGTATAGGGTTTTTCTATTTAAAATATTATACTTATTTGTACATTAGATTTTATGATTGTTGGATGTGTATACTTGGAGAGTGGATACCTTTACAAAGCTGAGATCTTTAGTTTCATTTGAAATTAATGTGAAGTTACCCAATAATGATATGGAGATAATTTTAGTTAATCAACATTGGAACTTGGCTAACTTAAGAGAGCACTTAATTATCATGGGATATGACAATCTTGATGATTTCCAAATTCGAATATGAGCGAACAAGGTAAGAGATGGACTGCATTTATATTTATCTTGTTCTATCACTATTGTTAATGAATTTCATAATGTTTTACTCTATTATGAAATGTCCACGTATTGGAAAGATATAGGAAGATGAATGCGTACATACATACATACATACATACTTACATACACACAGTCATCCATACATACATACATACATACATACATACATACATACATACATACATACATACATACATACATACATACATACATACATACATACATACATACATACATACATACATACATACATAGAGGACTACGAAGTAATGCTAAAACCTAAGTTGGTATCTTGAGTTGAATTAGAGCATGTTCAAACAAGTACAAAATGTCAAACTAGATATGTTGAGATATAAATATATATACTACAATGTCTTAAACATTATCTAGGGTTTTATTATTTATTATAACTTTTTGTTAAAATTTATTTGTACTCTATGCAACATTACTAACATGAGTTTATTTTTCTGTGGCATGGTCGATGATAGTACACCATGTTATAATAGTGATGTAGAGTTCTAAGATATTTTGTCTCATAGGACTCTTCCAAATATTAACTTGGCATCACAGAAGATTATGACAACTATCATCCCGAATCCTCAGACTCCTCCTCCATCAACTCCTCCTACTAGACCTCCTAGAGGGTAGACCACACCTATGGATATTACATCTCAAGGGTATCATGAGGGTCTAGTTCTAGAGTTCCTAGTCTATGGCATGATCATTGATTTGTTAGATTAGAGGATAAAAATTATTTTGCTTAAAATTGTAAATCATAGGCATGATTCAACAAGGAAGTTTGCTTGTGATGGGCTTCAAAAGTCATCTTATATTACTAAGGATGAGTGGAAGATGATGTGATCTTTGTATATCGATAGACATAACTTTTTGATGGCAACATATGGATACTATGTATCTATATTGATCATTTTATATATGAGATTTTCTTTTGCATGTCCAATATTCTCAAGCTTAATTAAAGTTATGATTAATTTTGTTTGGTTAATGTTTATGATTTTGATGCTTATGTAAAGGTCCATGATGTTTATGTATAGTTCTATGATGTTTATGATTATGTTGTCTATGATTATGATATTAATTCGATTAAGGTTTATAATTATGATGTTTATGTACAATCTTATGTACACATTTATGATTATGATGTTCAATTAAGATTTATGGTTATGATATTTATCTACAAGTTTATGCACACATTTATGATTATGATGTTCAACTAAGATTTATGGTTATGATGTTTATGTATAGGTTATGTACACATTTATGATTATGGTCTATATGTATAGGTTCTTGCATAGGGTTATGATTATCATGTTTATGTAAAATTTCATGATTCTAATGTTTATGTACAAGTTTGTTCACATTCATGTTTTACATGCCTATGCAAACATAGGCCTAGGCTTGGGAGCCTTTCTTTTTTTTTATATATTTTGGATAGCTATACCGATAGCAATGTTTTTTTAGTAAAAATAAAAAGAATTAAATTATATACCTGGTTTTTTTACCACCATATGGAACACAATATTGACTAGTGTTTGAGTTTGAGGTTTGCAAAAGCACATGAAAAACACAAGGAATAAGAAGAAGCTTGGAGCACAACACAATACTCAATGAATTACCAAGTGAATCTACAAAGATAAGTAACTTGTTAGGGTTATAGGCATATATACAAGCCGGGGGGAACCTCCTAAAGAGGGAAAAAAGTGCCCGCATAGTCCTAAGTGTGTTCACACACATCACTACTAAAATATATCAACAAAACCCCCCTAGTCGTGATGCGGAGCATGGAGTTGGCACTCATGTATAAGGAATTGTCAAGCTATGCGGAAAGAGATCACTCCACAAAAGGAAGTAAGCCAAAAGCTTTGCAAAATGCTTCAAATTTCTCCCAAGGTAGACCCTTTGTGAAAAGATCTGCAATGTTATCCTGTGTGGTCACATATGCCAAACTGATATCCCTAGTAGAGAACCTCTGCCTGACATAATGATAAAGCACCTCAAGGTCATTTCTACGAGCATGGAACACAGGGTTCATCACAACTGCCAATGTGCTATGACTGTCGATGAAGATGGTGGTGGCAGAAGAATAACCAACACCCAAATCAGCTAAAATGCGTATGAGCCACACACACTCAACATCCGCTGTGAAATCTACCCAATACTTAGCCTCACAACTAGAAGTGGCCATAGTAGGATGCTTCTTGCTCAACCAAGATACACATGAGCTACCAAGCATGAAGGAAAAACTACTAATGGACATGCAAGTGCCATAGCAACTAGCCCAATATGAGTCAAAACAAGCATGTAAATCTGGCAGTAATGATCCCCTTGTAAAAGCTGAGAAATTGCCTCATTTGGACTAGCACTTGATTTTCCATTGTAAAAAGAGGTAGCAAAGTGTCATGCACATCTTTGGAGCTAACTCATGTCTCCTTAGTACATGAAAGTAATGGTTGAATTGCATCTTCCACAAAAACCCCATCACAACTAACCAAAATGCATGTAATATATGGATGATATAGTATGCATAATGTTTTTCATGGCAACATAATTATTGATAAAAAAAAGAAATTGGCTCACTTGATTCTTTATTTCGATCTCAAAAATAACACGTGATAGGAGTTATCAAGTAAAAGATGACCACTTTATGGCATATTCATTCGGTCCATATATGAATACTTTATGGCATAGTCATTTGGTCCATATGTCTTGCAATCGACTGAAATCTCTTTCGCATTAATGCTACATATCTATGTTCTATTTCCAAATTGTAGATATATTTAGGTAGTGATGTGTGTGAACACACTAGGACCGCCGGGGCACTTTTTTCCCTCTATAGGAGGTTTTTTTCCCCCAGCTTGTATATACGCCTATTGCCCTAATGGGCTACTTATCTTTGTACATTCTCTAGTAATACATTCAGTATTGTGTGTTTGTGCTCCAAGCTTCTTCTTCTTCCTTGTGTTGTTCGCGTGCTTCCGCAGACGTCTATCTCCAACAATTGGTATCAGAGCAGGTCGTCACTTCATCTAGGGGGTCGTCTTTTTGTGCCAAAGGTATATACCAGTTTCTGTTCGCCAGTTTAAGCGTCTCGAAGTCTGCTACAGGTCTAGCAGAACTCGTCTAGGCAGTTCTGTTCAACTTTTTGAGATATAGTCAATTTTCTGCATCAAGGTATTTTAGTCATCGGCCATGGCTGAAAGCAGTGATGTATTTCGTATGTGGCTGTTGAGGATAAGTTGGATGGTACCAACAACCCATTATGGGCTTATATGATGCGACATGTTTTGGTTGCAAAAGGATTGTGGAACATTGTGCAGGGTGTTGAAAGATGTCGTGTTACACCTGCAACGACAGGTACTGCAAATACAGGTGCTGGAGCCGATGAAGATGGTGTCGAAGATGATATTCCACAGATTCCTGTTCGTGCTGCTGTTTCTGTTGCACCTACTGTAGAGCAAATTTGTTGGGATGGCAGAGATGCCGAGGCACATGCATTGATAGCTTTGTCTATCAAACGTGCCATTATTCCTCATATTCGCTCTTGCAGAATAGCTAGGGATGCTTGGGATACACTTACCACATTGTACCAAGCTAGGAATGAGGCTCGTGTTGCTTACCTCCTCCAACGGAGAGTGAGCATATGAATGAAGGTGATTCTATGGACAGTTTCCTAACGAAGATCAAAGATTTGAAGGAACAGTTGATTTCTGCTGATGAGCTTATACCGGATAGCTCACTTGTGCAGACCGTTCTGAATGGTCTTCCTGATTCATATCAGAGTTTTGCTTCTACTCTTCGGTTGATGATGAAAGGCAATCCGAATGCCTTATCATTTGAGGAGTTAGTCTCTGTTCTGTTGCAGGAAGATCAGTCCAGGCAGAACAGGTCCATTATGCGTGTTGCAGATCAAGCTTTCCTGGCTAGTCAGAAGGGCGAAGGAAAATGGAGCTCTTCTACTAGTAAGCAGAAATCTGCAAATGCTGCACATTCGAACAATCAGGATAAAGATGAGAAGAAATCAGAAAAACAGAAATTGTTTTGCAAGTACTGTAAAGGGAATGATCATATCATAAAGAACTGTCCAAAACTGGCTACAAAAGAGGCAAAGAAAAAGGAGGATGGAATGGTTGTTGCAGAAGCCTCTACACCAAAAACAGAGTCTGCTAATCTTGTGCAGGAAGAAGAATGGGCATTTACTACTGTTTGCAGTTTTGACCCATCTTCTCATGAGCAGTGCATGTCTGTAGTGGACTCAGATGTTTGGTACTTTGACAATGGGGCGACCAAACATATTACCTCGCAGCACAGTTTCTTCTCTTCACTCGAGCCTGCCCCTACAGGGAATACTGTCACATGCGCCAACAACTCCTCTTATCCTATTATGGGAGTTGGTAAGATCATTCTAACTACTGCTGATGGTAGTTCTTTCACCTTGTCAGATGCTTTATTTGTGCCAGGGATCAAGAAGAATCTGTTATCAGTTTGTGCATTAGCCAAGATTGGCTTGGTTGTGAAATTCGTTGATGACAGGTGTACAATTCATGATCTATCAAATGGCGATGTGATTATTGCTTCTAGCATTTTATGTCGTGGGCTATATAAGCTCATAGACTATGAAAGATCTGTGAATGATTCGGCATGTGCAGTTCATGATTCTCAGGCTATGTCAGATGCAAAGCTTTGGCATGCACACTTTGGTCATCTTAATTTTGCTAGTTTGCTACGCCTGTAGAAATCTGATATGGTGTCTTCTTTGCCCAAGCTTGAGGCACCTGGAAAACATGTATGTGAAGGCTGTATTTTGGGCAAAATGCAGCGTTCCTCCTTTCCAAAAGATGGTTCAATTCAGGCTACGCAGAAATTGCAGCTTGTACATAGTGATGTCTGTGGTCCTATGCAGACACCCTCTTTTGGGAATTACCTTTACTTCGTGACTTTCATTGATGATTTTTCCAGGCATGCATGGCTATATCCACTCAAAGCAATGTCCGAAGTGTTCATGTGCTTTAAACAGTTTTTGGTTTTGGCTGAAAATCTGTCAGCATGTAAAATGGGCACCCTCCGTTCTGATCGAGGGGGGAAATATATGTCTTCTAATTTTAATGTATTTCTGGCTGAACGTGGGATAAAACACCAGTGTACAGTGTCGTATACATCTCCACAGAATGGAGTTGCTGAACGAAAGAACAGGTCACTCATGGAGATGGCGAGGTGCATGGTCAAGAGTCAAGCTTTACCACATAGTTTCTGGCTTGAGGCTGTCATGTGTGCAGCATATGTACTGAACAGGTGTCCCACTAAAGCGTTGCAGTCTATCACTCCATATGAGGCTTGGCATGACCGCAAGCCATCTGTTGCTCATCCGCGTGTTTTTGGTTGTTTGGCATATGCATTAGTGCCTGAACAACATCGCAGAAAATTGGATGATAAGGCAGTAAAATGTATTTTTGTTGGGTACAGTTCTGAAAGTAAAGGCTATCGTCTGTATCATCCACAGACTAAACGCATTCTGGTTAGCCGTGATGTTGTCTTTGTGGAAGATGCTATTCAGCCATTGCTTTCATGTACTAAAGAGACATCTGTTAGCTCCAAAGACATGTATGATACGTTGATGCCTCTTTTTACAGGTGGACAGTCTAGTGCTGGTCCTAATGAGGCAACTTCTCAGCCTTTGCAAGTTTCATATGATGATGCAGATCATTCTATTTCTGATGCAGATTTACATGATGCACTTGTTGATGAGAGAGCTGATATTGAGCAGGCAAAAAGTATGCCAAAATGGCTGGTGCAGACTTTGCGTGACAACAAATTAGATGCACCTTTGTCATATCGTACTCGTTCAGGCTCTCATAGTGCCTCCTTTGCATCAGATTGCTATGCTATGGCTGCGTCTAGTCTCTGTGATGAGAATGAGCCTGTTTCTTTTGATGAAGCACAGAATTCATAAAATTGGATGGCTTCCATGCAATCTGAATATGATGCTATAATGAAGAATGGTACATGGTCTTTATGTGACTTGCCTCCTGGCAAGAAGGCCATTGGCACTAAGTGGGTATACAAGCTGAAGCGTAAACCTGATAGTACAGTTGACAGGTATAAGACTAGGCTTGTTGCAAAGGGTTATGCGCAGGAAAGAGGCATTGATTTTGATGAGACCTTTGCACCTACATGCCGTATGACTACTGTTCGGAGCATTTGTGCACTTGCAGCCCATCATGGTTGGAATGTACATCAGTTGGACATTAAAACAACATTTCTGAATGGTGACTTGCATGAAGAAGTGTATGTTTTTCATCCCCGTGGATTTGTGCAGAAAGGGCATGGAAACCAGGCGTGCAGGTTAAAGAAGGCATTATATGGTTTAAGCGGCAAGCACCACGTGCTTGGTATGAGAAGATACATGCCTATCTGGTTGCACATGGTTTTGTGAACAGTCCAACTGAAAGCACCTTATATGTTAAGCGTGCTAATGATGTGCTTCTGATCATTGTTGTCTATGTTGATGACATGTTGCTCACTGGTCCTATTGGGAAGCATATTGCTGATTTCAAGGCTGATTTGCATGCCTCATTTGAGATGTCTGATTTGGGGCATTTGCATCACTATTTGGGTATTGTTTATGCAAGTTGATGGTGGAATGGCTTTGTGTCAAACGAAATATATTGACACATTATTGCAGTGTTTTGGCCTTGAAGACTGTAAGCCTATTGCCACTCCTATGGAGACAGGTTTACGATTGAGTCTTCATGATGTTGGAGATGCATTTGATGCTGTTCTCTATCAGCAGGCTGTTGGATGCTTGATTTACTTATGCATTACTCGGCCAGATATTCAGTTTGTTGTCTCACAGATGAGCAGGTTTATGCATTGCCCAGGAGTTATGCATTGGAAAGCGGTTAAGCGCATCTTTCGCTACTTGAGTGGTACTCGGCTATTTGGGTTGTTTTATCCCAAGGGGGGATCACTACCGCCAGATTTGCATGCTTTTTCTGACTCAGATTGGGCTTGCTGCTATGACACTCGTATGTCCACCAGTGGTTTTTGCTTCATGCTTGGTAGGTCATGTATATCATGGTTTTGTGCCATCCTTTCCCTTTCCCATGAACAGGTACTTCTTGACTATTCTTATGGTTCATTGAAGGTTAATAGGTATATAGTGTTGAACATCATAAACTGCTTTAATATTTGAAATACTCACAAGCTTCTCAGCTCCCTCAATGAGTGGACTAGAATTATGCAAGTCATTCTACGATGAAACTAAACTTCAGCTCATTCTAAAGTTTATATCCTAGTTTAATTCTAATATTTAAAGATGGATTTAGTTATACCTTATCATCTTCCTTATGAATAAGATTGAAAAGAGTTAGGGCCTAAGCTCTAATGGTTCCATCCATTTTAGATGATTACACGTTTGTATCCTCTAATAAGCCTTCTCTATTACTTGGGGATCATTCCAAATCAAAGGTTTACTTATCTTTAATCGATGGGGTTGGGAAGAGTGTTTTAGTTTTAGCTTCTTGTTTGAAACTGTTAGGATACTTTCCCTTTGTCATAAACCCTGAAATTGGAATAGATGGTAGATTACATGGATAGTTTTTTGACAAAGATCAAATATTTGAAGGAGCAGTTGATTTTTGCTCACGAAGTCTTGCCAAACAATTCACTTGTGTAAACTGTTCTGAATGGTCTTCCAAAATCATATCAGATTTTTGCTTTTACTCTTTGATTGGTGATGAAGGCAATCCAAATGCCTTCACATTTGAGGAGTTATTCTCTATTCTGTTGCAAGAAGATCAGTCTAGGCAGAACATGTCCATTATGCGTGTTCAAAGCTCCATCTATATCATTGAGCACAATGATCTGTAGAAGGGGGAGAGAGTGTTATATTCTAAAGATGTACATGCCTGGAGAAATGAGAAGCTCCTTGCTTGGGGAAGAGCCAAGATCAAAAGCCACAGGGTTCATAAAAAGTACCTAGTCATGATGGACATATGTGTAGAGGGGGATTAGAGACAGATCTAGTTTGACTCTTTGGCCTTTGATTAACTTTGAAAAACTCTAGATCATGTTTGAGAAAGGATGATTTCCCCATGTTTTAGTGCTAAGTAGATATTCATTTCTAGTAGAAATTCAAATATTCCTTTCTTTTGAGAACGAGGAGATGGTCTTTCATACTAGTTCATGGCAAATAAAGAAATCTACCTTGTGTTTATTCAAATAATTATATAAAATTCATGTCCAATGAAGTGTAACAAGCGAGGTTCTTGATGTGAATTGAGATCACTTACATCTCATGGAGCTCATCTACTAGTAATAAAAAAATTGCTAATTCTACACAATCAAAGAAGGATGACAAAGACGAGAAGAAAACAAAAAAGCAAAAATTGTTTTATAAATATTGTAGAGGAAATCATCATGTCATAAAGAGTTTTCCAAAACTGGCTGCAAAAGAGGCAAGGAAGAAAGAAGTTGGAATGGTTGTTGCAGAGGACTCTACACCCAAAACAGAGTCTACTAATCTTGTGCAGAATGAAGAATGGACATTTACTACTATTAGCAGTTATGACCAATCTTCTCATGAAATATAGTGTGTAGTATACTCAGGTGTTTGGTACTTTGATAGTTGGGCAACCAAACATATTAGCCAACAACTCCTTTTATCCTGTTATGGGATTTGGTAAGATCATTTTGACTACTGCAAATGGTAGTTCTTTTAAATTTTTGGATGCTTTATTTGTGCGAGGGATCAAGAAAAATTTGTTATCCTTTTCAGCATTAGCCAAGATCGCCTTGGTTGTGAAATTTGTTGATGAAAAATGTATAGTTCATGATCTTTCAACTGGCGACATCATTATTGCTTCTTAAATTTTATGTCATGCGCTATATAAGCTCATAGATTATGCAAAATTTGTGAATAATTCAACATGTGTAATTCAAGATTCTCAGGCTATGTTAGATGCAAAGTTATGGCATACATGCTTTGGTCATTTGAATTTTGCTAGTTTACTCCACCTGTAGAAAGCTAAAATGGTGTCCTCTCTTCCCAAACTTGAGGGAACTAGTAAACATGTATATGAAGGTTGTATTTGGGCAAAATGTAGTGTTCCTCCTTCCCAAAAGATGGTTTAGTATGAGCTACTCAAAAATTACAGCTTATTCATAGTGATGTTCGTGGTCCTATGCAAAAACCTTCTTTTGGGAACTACCTTTACTTCGTGACTTTCATTGATGATTTTTCTAGGCATGCATGGGTATCTCCATTGAAAGAAAAGTCCAAAGTGTTTATGTGCTTCAAACAGTTTCTGGTTTTGGCTGAAAATCTATCAGCATGTAAAATGGGAACTCCATTCTGATGGAGGGGGGAAATATATCTCTACTGATTTTAATGCATTTTTGGTTGAACGTGGGATAAAACATCAGTGTATAGTGTCATATACACCTCAATAGAATGGAGTTGTTGAAAGGAAGAACATGTCACTCATGGACATGATGCAGTGTATGGTCAAGAGTCAGGCTTTACCACATAGTTTATGGCTTGAGGTTGTTATGTGTGCAACATATGTACTTAAAAGGTATCCCATGAAAGCATTGCAGTCTATCTCCATATGAGGCTTGGCATGGTCGCAATCCATCTATTGCTCATTGGCGTGTCTTTGATTGTCTGGCATATGCATTACTGCATGAACAACAATGTAGGAAATTGGATGATAAAGCAGTGAAATGTATTTTTGTTGGGTATAGTTCTGAAAGCAAAGGCTATAGTCTGTATCATCCACAAACTAAATGCACTTAGCTGCCATCCACAGAGAGATGGTCAGACCAAGAGGTTCAATCGGATTCTAGAGGACATGTTAAGAGCATATGTCTAAGAGGTAGACAGATTGGGATAGTTATTTTCCATTAATAGAGTTTGATTATAATAATAGACCTCATAAAGTGAGAATTATGGCATGGATCCCATTGCTTCAGTACCATAGAAATGCCAAAAGAAGTGTTCTAGTGCATTGAAGTATCCAAAAAATCTCCAAGAAAATTTAGAAATAGCTAAAGCAGAGATGCAACAAGCAGCTCATGGGGCATGGGGCAAAGGAATATGTTGACCAGAAGAGAACTCCTGGAGTCTTTGAGGAAGGAGATAGAGTTTTTCTTCAAGTGCCAACTAGATCTACTTCATTATCCACAAGGAAGTGTACTGAGCTTTTACCAAGGTTTTGCGGACCTTGAAAGACAATTAACAAGCTTAGTGATGTTGCATACCGATTAGAGCTTCCCCTAGATTGCAGAGTCCATCTAGTGTTTCGTGTTAGTAAACCTTAAAAAGTATATTTCCAAGGAGGATAATCTAATAGAGGGTTTCTTCGCATGAAAGTGATAACACATATCATTCTCCAGGTAGGATACTAGATCGAAAACAGAAATGGTTGAGAAATCGTATCATCCTTGAGTATCTAGTAGTCTAGAGAGGATTGCCGATTACACACTCTACTTGGGAATTAAAAGCTCTAGTTCGCAAGTACTTTCCATCATTGATCATTGAGGACAATTATCTTTAGAAGGGGGAGAGAGTGTTAGACATTCGTCTACAAAGACGAATCTCATATGTGTGTGGGACAATCGCTAGTCATGGCCAAGGTCCATAGCTCAAAGGATATCCTAACGTATTCAATGGTAATGGGAAAGAGTGTTGCATGGTGGTCATATATCAGCACTAGATCATTCCAAAGCATTGCTATTTTGAATACAAGGGGATATAATGGATAGGAGGAGTGGCACACACATCATTCATGAGTTCCAAGTCTTAAGCCTTGAGAGAGTTTTTAGGAGTTTCTAACACAAGCATTCATCACCCAGGTTGCACTCGCTATTCAAGCCCATAGGGCTTAACAATGTTTCAATTCAAAGATGATTGCACATATTGGCCATAAGTCACATGAAGGTTCCTTGCTACCGTTTAGTCATCAATTCTCACTCACAGGATTATACATTATGTTACCTAAATTACCTACATAGAATCATCTTTCCTCATCAGCCACACTCGGAAGGCATCATTCTTTTAGTTGTAGGCTGATTAACCATTAGATAAAAGATTGATTCTTCCAAAAGATCATCACCTGGGAGTTCTGATTGCACTCTCTAATCCCTTCTCCAGTCTAAAACATTCTTCCCACTTCATTCTGAAACATTCTTTCCATTCACCACCTATGATCTGCCTTAATACTCACCCATAAACTCAGACTCCTGTTTATGTGGAGTTTCTTTTTTTATTTCGGTGTCCATTATAGACAGTGCTTACATGTTACTTGTCTAAGTTAAACTATTTCAGATAAAACTGAAAAAAAAAATGTCAATAAGTCTCTGTATGCATATATAGAGGCATATCCAAGATCTCCTTATCCCAAGCATTTGTTGCCTTCAATCTTGAATCTCTTTGATCAACGGAATTACAAAGAGAATTTAACCTTGCTTTTCTTACCCCCATAACTTGTTAGGATTTCTTCCCTCACATATGCAAAAAAATCACTGGTTTGACAATTGTTGTTAATATTTACTGGAGCGCCACATCAATAGAAAATGTCTGCTAAGATTACAGTGAAAATTATACAAATTATCTTTGTTGGAGAATGCATTATGCAATTACAATTTTGCAGATGATCCAAACCTAAGAAAAGTTTGGTTTCTTTAAGGCTTCTCAAAGTTATGAGTGTTAAAAATCAGATCCAAGTATCCGATATGACTTATGGTATGCCCATTTTTCTATTGTTTCTAAGCTCTCACTTGCTTCTTCTCTAAAGTTCACAAGTTAGCCTCACCAAAGATGTAGGCAGCACAACTGGATGATCCTAAAACTTTCCTTCATATTTGGGAGGTACACCGCTAATCTGTTCCACGCAACCATGGAAGATCAATCAAAAAGTGAAGAGAAGAGAAGAAGAAAAAATTGACCTGATAGCTTCCAAGGCTTGGAATCCATGCCTTCCTCTAGGTATATTTAAGAAAGATGAGTGTCATCATTCAGGTACCATACAAGCACACATGCAGCACAGTTATTAAAATCATTTCATTGATAACAGTATGCACTGGTTATGAAGATATATAGCTTTTACAATGTACCATGAAGATGATCTTGGAGAATCCCAACTTACAATGTCCACAAACCATTGCCTTTCCACCTAGTCCACGTGTTGACTCGGCATGTCATGTAGCACTACCCAACCAGGATTGGTAACTCACTCAAGTAAGTGGAATCTGTCATTATATCTGTTGGTTGCAAGCATTAGTGACTCATCTCAGGGTCACTCCCATCAAATACACAATTGCAGTGCACGTAAGTACATTGGCATTTCATAGAACCTCTAAGAATGAAATTCCTCCCTCTGAGATAGATCAAGACTATGATTGAGGGTATAGAAAGAGAATGCACAAACATATCAAGACACTTTGTATTAGCATTGTTTGCCAGAGGTGGTTCTTGCACTCATCACATAATCCACCTCAGGATATTGCACAAATAGCCATTGACGCTCGTTCATAATGATCAACATATAGCTTTCAGTAGCAGCTGACCTGTTTTCTTGTACGAGAAAAAAGTGAGGAGAAGAGAAGAAGACAAAAAGACAAGACAATTATCAGCATCTTCGCAGTGGCAAAATCAGCCCATGAGAAAATACACAAGTTTGTACAGGTATATCCCATCATTGTAAAGAAAAAAAGCGAGAAGTGAAAAGTTGAAAGTGCAAGATGGAATATGTGTGTGTCTGCATGTTTGTGGTGCGTGTGTGTGTGTGTGTGTGTGTGTGAGTGAGAGAGAGAGAGAGAGAGAGAGAGAGAGATCACTTACCAAATTGAGACTTACTAAAAACTATAATTACAGATGAATAATTCACAACAATCTTTTTAAGAAAAGAATCAGAGGTGAATGCTTTGCATCCACAGGTAAAACTGGGAAATGTACAGAACATGAATGAGAATCCTTGTGTACTGGGAAATGTACAGAACATGAATGAGAATCCTTGTGTACTGGGAAATGTACAGAACACGAATGAGAATCAGAGATGAATGCTTTGCATCCACAGGTAAAACTGGAAAATGTACACAGAGAGAGAGAGAGAGAGAGAGAGAGAGAGAGAGAGAGAGTGAGAGATCAATTACCCAATTGAGACTCACTAAAAACTATAATTACAAATGAATAATTCACAACAATCTTTTTAAGAAAAGAATCAGAGATGAATGCTTTGCATCCACAGGTAAAACTGGGAAATGTACAGAACATGAATGAGAATCCATGTGTACTGGCAAAAATGTCACGGCTTTGCAAAAATGTCACAGCTTTGATACTAAATGTTGGGTAAGCTCACGCCGAAGAATCTTCCCAGCAGTGGATTTTGGAATTGCATCAATGAACTTCACTGCCCTGACTTTCTTGTAAGGAGCAACCTGGTAGCAAAATAAATGCTATTAATAGATGAAATGTAAGAAGGAGAACTAAAAAAGGAAGTCACAAAGTTCCAGCTAACAACAATATCCTTTTAGAACCCAAAAAAAAAAAGGCAAAGGAATAACCAAACATATAATAAAACAAAGAACATACATGACAATGGAATGGATCCCTCAGACAAAAGAAATGGAAATGCAGAGTTTATCATAAAGGAGGGCTGTTTGCAAACAGAGGCATAAACCAGTGTATCAACCATTAACTGGTGAATGCAAGGAATCAAACACATGAATCCCCCCAAATTCAAGGCCATAATACTCATTTGTATATAACCAAATCAATTTTCTTTTTCTGCTAACCTGAGCTGCAACAAATTGGATAACGTCTTGTTCATTAAGAGAGCTTCCTTGAGCTCGAACCACATATGCGAGGGGCACTTCACCTGCATCTTCATCTGGAAGACTGAATGACAAGAACAAATCATGAAGAGATGAGCAATGTATTTGAATATCAAAGCAAACAACTGTACGTATACATATAAATAGATAAATAAATAAATGTGGATCTGCATGCATGCATGCAAATGCTTCAATGCTAATATGTGTATTCCCTGGAAAGGATAGTTCAAATCAGGTTCTGAAACTCACGGCACCACAGCTGCATCCACAATCTCAGAATGAGTGACTAATAATGCCTCCAACTCTGCAGGAGGAACCTGAAAAACATTTGTAACAACTCTTGTTAAATAACTTTTAAACTCGTAAAGTTAAAATTATGAGTGACAATAAATACCAATAACCACACATCACAGCAGCAATAGAGCACGTCTCGTTTCCAGTGCATAAATGAATTTAATGTCACCGAAAACAATGTTTTATATTCAGACTTGCATTTATGCAAGTCCATACTGAAATAAACTCCAAGCATAACAAAACACAAAATGAAACGAAATACAAGCAACCCTGGAGGCTGGATCCAATAACTAAGTGATTACAATGATAAGAATGAAATGTCCTCCTATGTCAAGAAAACTCAGCAACATTTACGCAGAGTTAATCAATCACAAGCAGAATCAGGGGGACCTAAAATCATGAGCAATGATCATCATTGCTCATCTATATATGAATAGAAAGCTGAGAGTCATACCTGAAGCCCCTTGAATTTGATTAGCTCTTTAAGACGATCCATGATATAGACATTGCCCTCATCATCAATATAGCCAAGATCTCCTGTATGTAGCCATCCATCTCCATCTATAGTTGATGCAGTTGCTTCTGGGTTGTTCAAGTAACCTACAAACAACACTTAAATTACAAGAAGTCTGATTCCAAAAACAAATATCATTTAAATAAAATGCCCACATTATTGCAGGTCACAAAGGCTCCATACCCTTCATCACATTGGGCCCTCTCACCCATATTTCTCCCTGCTGATTGGGAGGCTGCCTTTTGCCAGAGCTGGGATCAACAATGACTGCTTCCATTCCACATATTAAAGGTCCTACAGTGGCATAGTTTTGCTTTTGTACTTTGAGTATTGCAACTGATATAATTCCAGTTGTCTCAGTCATCCCGTAGCCCTGATTACATATGGCATTGAATCAGTTGTCCATCAGAAATTTTTAATAAAGACAAAATTACAAAATGTCACTTCAATGGATATGCTGAAATCCCAAGAAAAACAGCCTAAAATGCAATGGAGGATCAAATAAAAGTTCATGACCTCCAAAGAATTTCATCCTCAAGCTCCAAAAGTATGCATATCAAATGTATAGAGCTGTTAAAGCAATTGCTGCAGCTCAAATTCATTATTGAAGGACTCTCTTCTTCATTTGAACTTCTAACTTCGGTCAGCTAAATTAACAACCGGGATAATCAATCCAACTTCATCTTCCTACATTTTCAACATTTCCTACAATTGATGAATTCCACAGGTTCAACTTGGCAGACCCAATGGCTTTGATTGGTTTCCCGAGTGCTCCAAATAATATGGCCTTCAGTCATGGAAAAGAATCCAATGAATAAAGCAGGTATGCAACTCAGGAAGAGTAGCATAGGCAGATCTCTGAAGTTGGCCTCTCTTCGCAAAATCTCCCTATTGTGAAAAATCCCAATTCTAAGGTTGTCTGGCAAAAACAATTGTGCTTATAACTCTACAATTTTGCAAAAATTTTCTTCCCACTTTCACAATCACCATGAAAACCTTCTTGCATGAGCTCAAACTACAAACAACCTCGCTCTCAACATAATGCACATTTTAAAGAGGGATATATTGAAGCAAACCTCCTCAGTTTTATGTGAATGCCTTGTTTTGGTGTTTCTTCAACCACTTAAGCCAATGTTTAAGTTTTTTCATGTCATTATGATGCTTTTGTAGATCAATGTAATGTTTATTGTCACAAATGTGACTATCACACTCCAATTTTTTTTACTTGCAAGAGTAAGAACGCTCTACCCTCACTGCATAATGTAAATAGAAACCATCCTATCCTGTTTGAGTGAGATAAGGATATGAAACTATTTTAGTCTTCATATTCAATTTGGGTCCAAGCTTGAAATCACCCCATAGAAAGATTGTTCTTTGGTGCCTTTGGCAATGATTGTATCGATAAAGGGAAAATGCTATCACTAGAAAGAGAGTAAAGCTGGAATGTAATAAGCCTGTATATAGCTAAGAATAATGAGTCCTCAAGGAAAAGCATCGATGGAATCCTCACAAGAACTTAAGATTTCAAATGTTCACACATTTTGAGGACGCCTAGAGACTGAAACCAGAAATTTTCCAATATTTATTTTTGTTCTCTAGATAATTCTACTTTTTGTGCAAGCTCTAAACTTTAACCATTTTAAATCAGGAATATAGCTCTCAAACTCAAATAGCAAAATAACTTAATAAGAGAATTCAGTTGAGTAATCTTACAAATTAGGAAGTTCAATGTACAAAAAATCCTCTTAATTTGACCCTTGAGGTCATTTCTCACTCGTTCAATCATAAAATTCGCACATCGAGCACCACATGTACAACTGCCAAAAATGAGCCACTTACTTAAGCGGCTTCCATCCACCTGGCCCATTGTGCCAAAACTCCTATTTACTATTTTGTATCTTTTAACGTAATAGCCTAAATTTTTAGTGTTTCTAAAAGCATTGTTAGAGAAGCTCTTAGATAGAGAGATGTTTCTTCAACAGCAATCCCCTCTATCATCAATTTAGCCAGCTCAATCTCATGTGCAGCCAATACAAGATGTTTCTCGCAAAGAAACTTCATTCTTTTGTAGTTTTTAGCTTTCGCTCACCAAATTTTTGCAAGGAAAACAATCCTTCTGCAATTTTCTCTTCCTTCCTTACTTGAAAGTAGTGCTGCAGGAAGATGAAGTCGAGTAGAAACAGAACCAGAAAGATCCCCCTTTTAGACACAATTGGGACTGAGCAGCTCTCAGAAAATTTTCTGCTACATTATGGGTGAGCCGCCCTAAGCATGTGACTTGATCACCCTAAGCCTGAAAATGTCCAGATCTGAACCCATCCAAACATCTAATTCTCCCAGAGTTTTAAAACATCCTGTCTGGACAGTATATATTTGGATTCAGCTATGGTTAAGTGAATCTCAAAACCTATTATTCATCATACTAGTTATCCCTTGGATATACTCGATATCAGCAAGGTACTTCATTCCGGAAGATGTCTAATCAAATGCCCCTCATTCCCATTGTTCCAAGAGTTTTTTTCTTCACATTTTACATGAGTAAAGGTACGGTTTACATATTATGTGCTTTTAAACATTGCGAAGCCTCAAAAACCAGTGCAAAAACAATGCAATGAGCACCTCAAGTGGAGCACCAAGTCTTCTAATACCTAAAGCTTCAAGAAACCTATCCAAAGAAGTAAAATACTATTGATCTATAGTAACAATCAATCAGAAAGCACGCAGCTTGACCCATTCAAGTTCAAAGACCTGCTCCTCTATTTATACAAGACTTCATCCCTTTCCTCCTAATTTTCCACAATGGCAAGCAGCAGCTTCAATAAGCATGCCAACTGATGGGAACCTCTCCATCAAATCAATGGGCAAGCTTAACCAGGTAAGCTCTTCTCTGGAGAATGATGATGCAGAGCACGCAGCAGAAAATGGAGGCAAATACAAGGAGACTTCTAGAGCCCCATACAGAAGCATATGCCCAAAAAAATAAGAAAAGTTGAGAGTCAAAATTTTATAAAAGGTAAATCCGTCACTTCTAAAGCAATGGTTGTGAGACTGCTTTTGCAAAGAAGACTTGCAAGAAATGTACTCCTTTCTGCAATGTTTGGGAATGTGGATGTCCAACTTGCTGAGCACATTATGTAATGGGAAAGTCGAGTTCAAAAATATTTACAAAAGTAAGATAAATATATATTATAGCCTGTTTTTGAGAGGTACAGGAACATAGATATCGTGTCATTAGATTGCCGAAAGATAATATAACAACACCCGACAAGACAGAATAGTTCAGAAAGACGTATGTAATAAACATTAAAAAACAGATTACCTGTCTTAGATCAGGAACTTTCAGGCGTTGATAGATCTCCTCAAGAGTTTCTTTCCCAACTGGGGCAGCTCCAGAAACCATTTCGATCACAGAACTCAAGTCATACTTCTTCACTACCTCCTGCTTTGCCAGCGCCAGCATGATGGGAGGGACAAGTGGAAGGTTTGTGATCCGGTACTTCTGAATGGATTGTAGCATGAGAACGAAGTCAAATTTAGGCATAGTGATGATGGTATTCCCCCGTTGCATTTGCCCATATACAATTATAGACAAGCCAAAAACATGAAACATGGGTATAATACACAAGAAAGTCAGGTCAGTCTCCTGGTGTACGTCTGAATCATAATTGATCTGCAAACAGGCAGCAATAAAATTCATGTGCGTTAGAACGACGCCTTTACTGACACCCGTGGTTCCAGAGGAGTAGAGAAGTGCTGCCGTGTCCGTCTGATTAATCTTCACGGAAGGCACTCGATGTTGCGATCCTGCCGCAATGACTTCAGACAGCATTCTTGTGGGATTTCGGCAGCTGGTGTCAGGGTTGGAAACCGACTCAACTCCATCGATGAGGATGACAGGGAGTCCCAAGTTCATAACTTTCTCTGCAAGCTCGGGGACGGTAAGAATCAACTTTGTGTTCGAGTTTTTCGCCTGCTTCCCAATCTCTCCTCGCGTGTATAAAGGATTTACAGTGGTTACAACAGCTCCCAATGAGATGACGGCGAAAAAGAGAACCGGGAAAAAGATGGAGTTGGGTGAAAGGATGAGAACGACGTCATGTTGTCGGATGCCAAGAGCTGAAATAGCGCGCGCAACGGAGCGTATGTGGTGATGGAGCTCCAAATACGTGAATGACTGACCAGAAAGGGCATCTACGACGGCGAGGCGTTGGTGGTAGCCGCGCGCAGACGTATTGACGAGGAGGAACGAAACCATGTCTATGTCTACGGGCAGGTGGATAGGGCCGCGGGGGGAAGTGAAGATGAAGGACCGGCTATCGAAGCAATTCCTGATAGCCATTGCGCTTCTGATACGGAAGAACAGACGAGAACTGGAGCTTGACTTCCTTCTCTGTCTCTTTCAGATCGTAAGAAGAGTGCCCTCCTCAGTGCTCGCTCATGCGTCCTGACTCCTGACGTATCATGCAGTCTCTTTATTATTATATACCAGAAAGTTTGCGAACTATTTCGAAACTCCAGCACTACGCTTTCACGATGATTCTTCCGAAAATCACTGCGTTTTTTAGCCCGAACTTCTTTGAAATAAGCATTAATCTCCATTGTTCATATAACGAATAGTTTGAACTTCTTTAAGATAAGCATAAATTCAACATTGTGAGAGCTTCAATCTCTTACTGGGTGAGTTTTTTTTTTTTGAATGGAGGTTCGACGGAAGCTTACTAGTTGTGCTTTTACTTTGAAAGAACAAATGTACAAGGTGAATGGGCATAGTACCCACAAGATCTCCCTTACCTCACAGAGTAGGGGTTAAACAAGAGATTAGGGGTTAAACAAGAGATTACAATAGCTCAAAGATTTCACAAATTATTTAACTACTCAAAGGTTAGAACTTGGTTAACTGTGCGAAGGCATTTATTTACATGTCCTGCCAATGAGGAGGGTTAAACTCTCACCCTCGCCTCAAGAGTTGAGAGACTCAACCAACTGACCCAACGTGCACGGACATACTTGGTGATTTGGAATTGGGATGATGGTCTAACATTCTTTAAGGAAGATTGGTTCTAAAGTCTATGTGAGTCTCAAAAGGAATGCTCATGCATTCAAATGGAAAAATAATGGAAGACGGATTATTTGTTTATAATGTCAAAAGAGACTCCTCCACTCAACTTGGTCCAACTTTTTTGGACATGGATGACAAACCAACAACTTCTTATACAATGGGATGTGGTGATTTCATTTTGCAACCAAGAATTTTTTATACATAAACAAGTTTGATGGTTTCACATAGTAAATATGGATATTTAGGCCAAAATTAATACTTTTGGGTACATTCAAGGTTTGGAAATATCCAGAATGATATGGATTTCCACAGGGATTTGCTATTACTTAAGTTATGTGACTTTATTTGCGTTAAAGGTGATTGCATGGTTTTTTTCTTTAGAGAGTATATGTTAAGATTAGTTAACTTGACATTATTACTATGTTAATGTTAAGATTAGTTAGTATATGTTAAGATTAGTTAACTTGACCTTCTACACTTATCCTTCACATTATTACTCCAAGGAAGCCACACAAGGAATTAGACATCACATTTTATGGACTTAGATAATCTATATGATGTCTAATAATATGGGATGACAACTGAGAAGATAGGCGTATATAAGAGATAGTGGACATTTTTCAAAGATGGTTTCCCAAACTTTACCATCCCAATAGGCTTCTTACAGGGAAGAACATAGGGAAGCAACACATGGAGAAGCAACACATGGAGATGACTATGTACATGTACTATATGTTCATTAGTGGGAGAACGATTTTCATCTCTTTTATTATGCCTTCCAACACCATCTATGAGGAAAAAAATAGAATTAAAGGGAAAGAAATGTTATAAAGTAGTTCATCTTTGTTGCTAGAAAGGAGTGTACATGGGATCAAGTAGGTGAGGCATACCTATGCATAGAAGATGTTACACTTATGTGTTCCTTGAGTAGCTTTGATGTGAACCTTTTTCCTATACATGGGCACTTTTTACTCTAGTGCTGGTTAGAGGTTTTTCCCCCATGTTACCACATACTTGATACTCTCATATGTGGTGGTACTTTGTACTTAGGGATATTATTCAGCTCTTACTTCAATTCAAATCATCATCAATAGAGAGAGCTATTCCAGCCATCGTCTTCTTCGTGTGTCTTGCTACGTTTGTGCTCCTTGTGTGTGCTTCTTGTGTGTCTCTTGCACTTCTACACACACCCAACATTGGTATCAGAGCAGGTTCAGCTCCTTCTCAAGTTTTGGTTTTTCGCATCGCGGCGCGTGCGCACTTTTAACAGTGCAAATCGATTTCTGAACATAGAATGGTGAATTTCAGTAGCCAAGAAGCATTTCCATCAGTTGCACTAGGGTTTTACCCTCCATTTTGAAGCCATTCTACAATCAAAATCGCCATCGGAGTGATGGTTTGTGAGTTGAAACTTCTGCATTCATTTCAACGTTCGTTGAAGTGAAGATTTGGTCACATTCTTGTTCTTTAGTGAAAAGGCGGACAACAATGACTTGTTTGGCATGCTTCAAGCTGAAGATAAGCTTAATGGGACCAACTATCCGATGTGGTCTTACATGATGAAGCATGTTCTTGTTGCTAAACAACTTTGGAACATAGTGGCAAATGTAGATCGAAGACCCGTAGGTTCTTCTACTTCACAGTCTCGTGTCATAGATGGAGCTTCTTCTTTGAGTACAGTGGTTCTCCTTCTCCACCTACACAGGAGCAGCTTAGATGGGATGGAAAAGATGCTCAAGCTCATGCATTGATTGCACTTTCTGTGAAGCGTCATATAGTTCCACACCGTTCAGTCATGTTCTACATCGAGACAGGCATGGACACTCTTGCTTCTTTGTATGCCGTGCATAATGAAGCACGTGTTGCATACTTGAGGAAGCAACTTGAGGATGTATGTATGGTTGAAAATGAGTCGGTGGATGTGTATGTGACACGCTCCAGGACTTGAAAGAGCAATTGGCAAACATAGATGAGATTATTCCGTATGCATCACTCATTTCTACATTGTTGACAGGATTACCGGAATCTTTTCAAAGCTTTGCTATTACACTCTGTTTGGTTGCAAAAGGAAATCCTAATATGAATGCATTTGATGAGGCTGTGTCTCTTCTTTTGCAAGAAGAGCAATCTAGAGTGAATAGGAGTGGTTTGATTGAGGGAACACAAGCACTTGCTATCTCATAAAAGGGGAAAAGCAAGTATGGTTCAACTTTGGGTTCATCAAAACCAAAGCCTCAAGCTTCCTCTTCCACTCATTCCTCTAATGATTCCGATTTGCAAAAAAAGAAGAGATGCAAATATTGCCGGAAGGCTAGTCATACTATTGATGAGTGTAGAAAGCTTGCTAAATGCGATGAAAAGAAGAAGGAATCCAACATGTCTATTGCTGAAAATTCAGAGCTAACATGACTCAAGATTTTTGGGTATGTGTTGTTGTCACGAGGAAGGAGATACGAAAGAGAGCTCACACACACACTCTCACTCTCAAGGAGAAGCACACACATAGATTGAGGCAAGGAAGAATGATCTTCTTCTCCTTCTTCTTCTATTACATAAAAAGGAATGTACAAGAATGACCTAAAACAAGAATACAATAAGTACAATATATAAAGACCAGTACATAAGGAAAAACCTAATGTTCGCAAATGAGTGAGCTAGCAAGAAACAAATGTGCCATCGCTCTTGGTAGATAGATCTAATAAAGCTCAATGAAGTATCCCTGACATATACCGGCGTGACCACTATACATGTCAGAGAAACAAAAAACCGGTAAGTGTCATCCTGGATCATCACATGTTGAGCTTGATATCTCAACACTCCCCCTCAAGCTCAATGTCATATCCTGTAATCCAAGCATCTCCCGAAACTTCTTCAACTTCTCAACTCCAAGTGCTTCAGTGAAAAAATCAGCAACCTGCTCATCTGTTCTCACATAAACAAGATCAATATCACCTGCTAATCCCTTCTCTCTGATGAAGTGATAATGTACCTCGATATGCTTTGTTCTGGCATGAAAAACAGGGTTCTGCAAATTATCGCAATAGATAGTGATAGACCTAAATCTGCAAGTAGCATCTCTAGCCATGATGCCTCACATGTTGCCATTGCAGCACCTCTATACTCAGCGTCTGTACTTGAGAAAGCAACAGTGGGTTGCTTCTTGCTGCTCCATGTAATAGTTGCACTCCCAAGTGAGAATAGAAAACCACTAGTAGATCTTCTATCTGGAATGCTACCAGCCCAATCTGCATCGGTGTATCCATAAACCTGCAAATCTACACCAGCCTCATAAAACAATGCATAATCCAAAGTAGCACTCACATAACTGTTGGAGATGAGCTTGTATTTTTCATAGGAACACTCTCCTAAATGGAGGGTAATCTTATCCTCCCCTTATCTCCTATTTGATTGGTCAAAAGGCCCTCTATTTTTGTATAAAAAGACATACATTGAATGAGAAAGTAAGGCACATCTTTATGGTCATATTTGTGCATACGTGTTTCGAGAGAAACCTTATCTAGTTCATCCTTCATCCTCTCTATGTGAGTACGAGAGAGTTTTCTCTCTCTACTTTCCCTCTCCACCTCTTTAGGAGTGAAAGAGTCTCTCTTCATTTTGCCGTTGTTGCGCACATTATTTCAATATGTGGTATCAGAGCCACTCAATTTGAAGACACGGGTATGCTTGCGATAAGGATGAGGTGGACATTTGAGAATGCAATACGCAGAGTAGGCTGGAGTTGAACAAGTCAATCGATATAGGCATTTGCAACCACGAAGCAAGTCGTGCTGCGATTGGCATACCTGAATATTCTCTCGAATACTACTATATGGTGACAGTCAGGTAACTCTTCGCCCAACAACTTCCATTGCAATCAACCACTCAAGTTAGCGACCTGTCTACATTCATCTCTTCCAAGTTAGTGACCTATTTGCATGCATCGTCTTCCTTCTCATCGAGCTCTTCATGCTTTAGTTTATCTACATGATAGTTTGACAAGCTTAGATAATGAATGGAGCCTCACTGTCCTCGATTCTTGTACACACCCAAAAATGGTTTGGTATAAGAGCAATTTTGATTCCAATGCTCTTCGAGCTCTACCGTCGCTTCTTCAAAGTCTTTACTACCGTCGCTTCTTTAGAGTCTTTACTGTCCATGTTTCTATCAATGCATTCGTTGCGGTCATCATCGAATCTTCCTACAGTATCAGCCTCTTCACAGTCAAGAATTCGACAAGATTTGAACTTCCATTTTTAGATGAAATTGAAGGCACCTCGCTGAACTTGCAGCTCAAGTAGTTCTAATTGTCTATGACACCATTGGCCACCAATGCTGTTCGAGTGTGGCAGAAAATGATTCCAAGCATCATTACGACCAATGCGCCCTTGTACTGAAGGAGGTTCCAAGATTTGTTTCTCTACACAGGGTTAATTTCTTAAATCAGGCAAGAATTGGTTATGGCTGCGATACTTGCCGAATGAAGCCATTAGCAGATGTTTTGTGCATAACTTTATTGAAACCATTAAATGTGTCACTCTAATGCTGAAAAATCTTCATTAGATAATGTCGTTATGGAAACTTACATATAACAACGCGCATCCGATTGCGCAGATCACGGAAGTGAAGAAAGGAAGGATTATATGTTTTCCAGTTGTTTATGAGCCGAATCTTGTGCATTCGTTCTTTTTGTTTGAAAACACGTGCTCAACAATAAGAGGAGAATGTGTATGAGTGATATTGGGTGAAATGAGAAGTGAAGCTTAAAAATGTACACTTTACATACCCATCAAGGTCACATACTCAAACCCTTAAAGATTTATGTCTTCTTTGTGAGAGTTGTGGTTCATATAGTGGGTTATTTCAACACGATGCTTCAAAAAAAAGAAAAAAAAAAGATATTGTTTTGTATTCAATAACAGCCCAAAGTATGGCTATAAATATACCCAATAGCTCTTAGTGCTTTGTAATCATTCCTATACATGTAGGTCTAAGCACAAAATTTTTTTTAATGTATGGGAATTAGACACCCTCTTCATAGAAGAGAAGGACCTTTCCCAAACATATTTTCTATGTTTCATTACAAATCTACTCAACTAGTGCCTACAACAAAGTCGAGAAAAGAACAACAAGTTGCAAGTGAACGACAAAGCAAAGAAAAAGATGGAGTTAAAATCGAAGCAACACCAACAATAAAAAGCCACCTTTCATCCTCTTTGTACCATCCTCATATGTATAGGGAAGGACTTGTACCACCCATGAGTTTGTTGAAGGAAGGATTTAAACATTGTACCACCTTCTTTGTACATGGGAAGGAATCATATTTTTGTACCACCCTAACTTAGTTGTGAGGAAAGGATAGTCCATAAAGAGCTATATATAAACAAGCTCAAAGGGGGGATTGTTGGAGATGAGCTTGTATTTTTCATAGGAACACTCTCCTAAATGGAGGGTAATCTTATCCTCCCCTTATCTCCTATTTGATTGGTCAAAAGGCCCTCTATTTTTGTATAAAAAGACATACGTTAAATGAGAAAGTAAGGCACATCTTTATGGTCATATTTGTGCATATGTGTTTCGAGAGAAACCTTATCTAGTTCATCCTTCATCCTCTCTATGTGCGTACGAGAGAGTTTTCTCTCTCTACTTTCCCTCTCCACCTCTTTAGGAGTGAAAGAGTCTCTGTTCATTTTGCCGTTGTTGTGCACATTATTTCAATAATAACATAGAGTGCGCCTCAGAGCATCCAAATGTGGCTTCCTGGGAACCTGCATAAACTGACTTTCAAGTCCAACAATATAGCTTAAATCAAGCCTTGTAATTGTGAGATATATAAGACTTTCCACAATTTTCCTGTACATAGTAGCATTTTCCAATGCTCCACCTGATGTAGTATCCAACTTCAAATTATGATCTAATGGCATAGAAATTGGCTTACAATCAGCCATACCATACTTTTGCAACATATTCAAGGCATATTGCCTTTGCGACATCCATATACATGTTTTTGTATGTATAAACCCAATGCCCAAGAAATAGCGCAGCACACCAAGATCTTTCATGTCAAATTCCTGCATAAGAAGTTTCTTTACCTCTTTGATGCTTCCTTCATTATCACCACCTACAATCAGATCATCAACATAAATAGCCACAATAGTGATGCCATCATCAGCCTTCCTTGCATATAGTCAGTGATCTGCATCACACATAGAAAACCCAATGCTAGTTAAGTACTCATCAATCCTTTCATGCCATGCACGAGGGGCTTGCTTCAGCCCATACAAAGCCTTTTGCAACCTGCAAACATATTCTGGATGCTTTGAATCTTCATATCCTTGTGGATGGTCCATATATACTTCTTCATGTAACTCATCATGTAGGAAAGCATTCTTCACATCCATCTGATGCAAAGTCCATCCTTTTGTTGTAGCTAATGCAACAAGTGTTCTGATAGTAGAAATTTTAGCTATAGGATTGGATGTTTCCTCATAATCAATGCCATATGCCTATGCATATCCTTTAGCTACCAATCGTGCTTTGTACCTGCTTATGCTACCATTAGCATTATGCTTTATCTTGTAAACCCATTTGCAGCCTATGGGTTTCTTTCCTTGCAGCAATGGAACCAGCTTCCATGTATCATTTCCATAAAGTGCAGCCATCTCCTCATCCATAGCTTTTTCCCAATCTGCATTTCCAATTGCATCTTCAAAACAAGAAGGTTCAACATCTTGTATTACCTTGGTCATGTAGGCACAATGACGAGCCATATAGCTGTCATACGTCAATCGTTGCACTAAATTCCGCATCCTCCCAGATCTTCTTGGTCCTGGGTCACTTCTCCTTGTATCTTCTGCATGTGCCCTTCTTACTCCTAGAGTCTTCATAGAGGGCAATCCAAGTTCCTCATCAAGACTCTTTTCTGAACCGCTTGAATCTCCATCAACATCTTCAAAACCTGCACATGTTTTACTACCAGCAGAAAGCTTTTCTTTACCTTTCTTAGATGTATTTGATGAATTTGCTGGACTAAAATTTCCACGCAATCTTCCACTCCATGGATTTGAGTTGGAACTATTGCTTGGTGATTCATCTGATCCACTCAAAACTTGAGATTTTGCACTTGATTTTTCAGCATTTTTTCGTCATTTGGTTCAAGATTCAGTCCTTCTTTGGCATCTGCATAGAAGCTTGACATTTCATCAAACACCACATCTTTTCTTGTTGGTGCATGACAATCATCAATTGAAGGATTATGGAGAAATGAAGTCAAGAAGTCAAGAAGAGAACAAATTCAGATGGTTGAAGGAAGGGCATATTCAGAAAATTCAAAGACATGTACACATATGTACATTAGATGACTTATATCCTTGTTTAAGTCATACACTTGTATATATTCATCTATAAATATGTTTGAAAATGTCGGGCAAGTAGAGCAGAAGAGATTTTGAGAATAGGGAGAGAGAAATTAGTGTCATTAGACACATGAAGAGTGAGTGAATTGTCCATCCTCACTTAGATGTAAATTTTCTGAGAAATCGAAAAATTTTGCGCCCGATATTTTGCTGTCTGCTCCTTCTGTGTTTAATCTTTTGAGAAATCCTTTTGCACGTATCTAAGTCCATAGCTAATCTATCTATGGCTAGAATTTGAGAGGTTAATTGTAATCAGGCTGTGAGAATTTTGATTAGGAACATTCATATGTAAGAATGTTCTAACAGTCGAGAAATCTGGCGCACATTTCATCTTCAATGAAATGATCATTGCTCAGTCTACAGTGTAAAGTTTTACACAAATGAGGGCTTAAAATCTAAGTTGGAAGGTAAGCTATCTATGGCTAAAAGATCTTGATCAAACGGGATTTACTTTGGGAGAACCAGTGCTAAGAAGTTGCAGGTGTCAAAGTCACCATTGCAGAGAAGCACTTTCAGACATAGGTAAAGTGTTTCACACATTTCTCAGTGTGTACTTAATCTTTTTGAGAGATTTAACTTGGCAAAGTTGCGCAACCTTAAGGCGAAGTGTTGTGCAAAGTTTTATCAAAAACTTTACAGGATTGATTAGTCAATGAGTGACTAATCTGCAGCAGACTTTTCTGAAGAAACTGAAATTTTCAGAATAATCAATTTTCTGATAATTTGGTGAAGATTCTCTAAATTAGGTGGAGTCTAAAGTTGATCTTGATATAGAGGTGATCTAAATTCAAGGTTAACTTGTTCTTTTGGAGATTAACACTCTCCATCAGTGGTATCAGAGCAGGTTGTGTCAAAATTGAGAAGAAGAAGACTCCGACTATTGCAGAAGTACAAATCTTTACATTTTGAAGGTGCAGAAGGGTAAAGGTTGAAGAAAGATCAAAGGAAGACATACAAAGAGCATCAAAAGGATCAGAAGGAGCAACATTCGAAGTAAAGGTACATTTATTATCTGTAAAGGTTAAAGATTTGAAGCTACAGGTGAAGTAAAGATGGGAGATAGTCTCCAAATTGAAAAATTGGATAGAGAGAACTATCCTGCATGGTCTATGAGGATGGAAGCTCACCTTATGAGCAAAGATCTGATAGGATACATCACAGGAGATGAAGAAAAGCCAGAATTCAGAGATCCTAGTGTTCCAACTAGGGAGGAGCTTGCAGACTTGAAGAATTGGATGAAGAAGGATGCTCAAGCAAGAAGCATCATCTACATGGCAGTCAATGACTATTTGCTTCCTCACATTAGAGGACTTGAGAGTGCTTGTGACATTTGGAATGCTTTGGAAGAGCATTTCCAAAATACAACCAAATCAAGGAAGGCTTCACTATGGGCAGAATTTACTACCTTCAAGAAGAAGGCCTCACAATCAATCTCTGATTATGTGACAAAGATGAAGGACATTGCAGATTCTTTAGGTGCAGTTGATGAAGACATTGAAGAAGACAAATTGGTAAGACAAATACTCACAGGGCTAAGAGGAGATGAGAAGTGGAAGCCTTTCATTTTATCTACAGAACTTTCATTAGATCACTTTACTCCTGATTTGAATCAATTTTTAGGACATATGCTAACTTTTGAGAATGATATCAAAGGAGATGTTGATAAGAGTGCAGGTCATGCAATGTATTCTAAAGACAAGAAGAAAGCCAACAAAGGGAAGCAACAATCAGGTGAAGAAGAAGGTACATCAAACCAAGCAAACTTCATAAGAGGAAGAGGAAATGGCAGAAGTAGAGGAAGAGGCAGAAACAACAAAGATAATGCAAGAGCTTGTTGGATATGTGGTAAGACTAATCATCTATCTCATGATTGTTGGCACAATAATCAAAACAATGGTAATTATCAGAACTTTAATCAAAGAGCAAGAGGTGGTAGATTTCAGAGAGGAAATTTCAGAGGTAGAGGTGGTAGGAATTCTTTTGGAAGAGGTGGAGGAAGAAGCTTCCAAAATCAATCCTATAATAACACCTACTACAACTATGCATCAGATCAAAAGGAGGATTCGACTCTCATTATGAATACATGTGAAACCTCACATGAGGACATGAGAGTGTTCTATATTGATTCAGGATGTAGTAATCATTTAAGTGGAAATATTGCTTTGATGACTGACCTAGATCATAATGCAATTAATCATACAGTGCAGACAGGTGATAATACAAAGCATAAGGTAAAGTCAATTGGTTCAGTCAAAGCTAAGGATGGGAGCACTCTTCTGAGTAAGGTACTTTATGTTCCCACAATTCCAAAGAATTTGATCAGTGTAGGTCAAATTGTGGAAAAAGGATATGAGGTAAGGTTCACAAATGATGGAGTTTATGTGGAAGACCCTAGTCAAGGGTATAAACAAGTTATTGCAGGAAAGAAAGAAGGAAGGCTTTTCACATTGAAGGTACAAGGAAATGTTGGACATGCTATGTTCACATATGGAGAGCAGAAGGTGTCAGAATTGGATCTTTGGCACAAAAGACTTGGACACTTTAATGAAAGAGGTATCAAAGAAATGATTAACAATGATTCAGTGCTTGGAATGCCTAACATTGCAGGTCAACACATGACATACAGATGTGAGGCATGTCAATTAGGTAAGGCTCATAAGCAATCCTATTCCAAGCATGGATTTATGTACTCAGAAAGACTTGAATTGGTGCATACAGATGTGTGGGGTCCTTCAAAGGACTTTAGTATAAATGGTTCAAGATATTATGTCATATATGTTGATGATGCTACCAGGTGGATCACAATTTATGTGATTAAGGAAAAGTCAGAAGTGTTTAATACATTTAAACACTATCATGCATATGCAGAAAGGATTACAGGTCAAAAATTGAGGAGACTAAGGTCAGATGGAGGGGGAGAGTATTTTTCAAATGAGTTCAATGATTATTTGTGGAATGCAGGTATAAAGAGAGAAGTTACTTGCAGGTACTCTCCTCAACAAAATGGGGTAGCAGAAAGAAGAAATAGGACTCTTGTTGAGTTTGCAAGGTCCATGATGAAAGAGAAGAATTGCCCAAATTATTTGTGGGCTGAGGCTGTTAATACAGCTACATATTTGGTTAATAGATTGCCTTGTAAAGCTTTGCAGGGTATGACACCATATGAAGCTTGGTGGGGTAAGAAACCTACCTTGGATCATTGCAGAATATTTGGATGCTTGGCATATGCATATGTGCCATCTCAATTGAGGCATAAGTTGGAGCCTAAGGCAGAGAAGTATGTATTCATTGGTTATGATGATAAGCAAATGGGATACAGGTTGTGGAGTCCATCCACAAAGCAATTTATTGTATCCAAGGATGTTACATTTGATGAGCAAGGTACTTGGTATGCAGGTAAATATAATGTACATGCAGATGATGAAGAAGTAGTGGAACAAAGGAAAGGTAAAGTAAAGATTCAATTACTTGATGAAAGTGAGAGTAATGAAGTGCAGATTGAAGTTGAAGAGAGGCCAAGGTTTGATCCAGAATGTGATGAACCAGAGACCTCAAGAAGTGCAGAAGTTAGGAGATCATCTAGGCACAAATGGCAACCTACAAGGTATAGCTATGACACTTCATTCTTGACTACTAAAGATTATGCTTATTTGGTAAAAGCAGATGAAGACCCTTCTACATATGAAGAAGCCAAAGGGAAGAAGAATTGGGAAGATGCTATGCAAGAGGAGTATGATGCATTGATAGAGAATCAAACATGGGATTTGGTTCCTAAACCTAATAGTCAGAAAATCATTGGTTGTAAGTGGGTTTACAAAACTAAAAGGTTTGCAGATGGAAGTGTGTCTAGGTACAAAGCTAGACTTGTTGTGAAAGGGTATGCACAGACATATGGAGTGGACTATGATGAGACCTATAGTCCTGTGGCAAAGATGACAACCATCAGGACACTCATTGCAATTGCTGCTTGTAAAGGTTGGAAGTTGTCTCAATTAGATGTTAAAAATGCTTTCTTGAATGGTTACATTTCAGATGAAGTCTACATGGAGCAACCAGATGGGTTCAAAGATCAAGTGAGTCCAAATTATGTATGTAAGCTCAAGAGAGCTTTGTATGGGTTGAAGCAAGCCCCAAGGGCTTGGAATTATAGGCTTGTAAAATTCTTGAATGATCTTGGTTTTCAAGCATCAAAGGCAGATAGTAGCTTGCTAGTCAAAGCAAGTGAAAATGGATTCATTTATGTGTGTATTTATGTTGATGACATAATACTTACAGGAACAGATGATAAGGGAATACAAATGATCAAAAAGCAGATGGAGAAAGAGTTCAAAATCAGTGATTTGGGGAACCTATCATTCTTCTTGGGAATGGAGATCTCTTATACTCAACATGGAGTATATGTGACCCAAGAAAGGTATCTTAAAAATTTGCTAATCAAATTTAAAATGGAAGATTGCAGGGTTGCACCTACACCTTTGGAAGTGAACCATAAATTGTCTAGGTTTGGAGGAGAAGAGTTCAGAGATATGAAACTCTATCAAAGTTTGGTTGGTAGCTTGATTTATGCTACATTGACAAGGCCTGACTTGTCATATGCAGTTGGTGTGCTTTCACAATTCATGCATTGTCCTAGAAAAGAACATTGGATTGCAGGACAAAGAGTACTTAGGTACATCAAGGGTACACTCAAAGAAGGGTTGTACTATGGGTTTACTTCAGATACAAGAATCAAGATATATAGTGATGCAGATTGGGCAGGTAATATGGATGATAGAAGATCAACACATGGATACTTGTGCTATGTAGGAGACAAATTGATTTCATGGTGTTCCAAGAAGCAACATACAGTTGCTTTGTCATCTACAGAGGCAGAATATAAAGGTATGGTGGAAGCTGCAAAAGAGGTAATATGGCTAAAGACACTTTTGAAAGTTTTTGATGTGATTCAGAGTACTCCTATTATTTGTGGAGACAATATGAGTTCATTATACTTGGCAGCTAATCCTGTATTTCATGCTAGAACTAAGCATATTGAAATACAGTATCATTTTCTGAGAGAGAAGGTCATTGAGAAGGAGATTGAAGTCATACACACTCCCACAAAAGATCAAGTTGCAGATATGATGACTAAAAGTCTAGATGGACCAAAACTACAAAGATTCAAGGATATGGCTGGAGTAAAGAAGATAGAGAAGAACCTCAATTAATGATTGAGGGGGAGCTGTTGGTGCATGACAATCATCAATTGAAGGATTATGGAGAAATGAAGTCAAGAAGTCAAGAAGAGAACAAATTCAGATGGTTGAAGGAAGGGCATATTCAGAAAATTCAAAGACATGTACACATATGTACATTAGCTGACTTATATCCTTGTTTAAGTCATACACTTGTATATATTCATCTATAAATATGTTTGAAAATGTCGGGCAAGTAGAGCAGAAGAGATTTTGAGAATAGGGAGAGAGAAATTAGTGTCATTAGACACATGAAGAGTGAGTGAATTGTCCATCCTCACTTAGATGTAAATTTTCTGAGAAATCGAAAAATTTTGCGCCCGATATTTTGCTGTCTGCTCCTTCTGTGTTTAATCTTTTGAGAAATCCTTTTGCACGTATCTAAGTCCATAGCTAATCTATCTATGGCTAGAATTTGAGAGGTTAATTGTAATCAGGCTGTGAGAATTTTGATTAGGAACATTCATATGTAAGAATGTTCTAACAGTCGAGAAATCTGGCGCACATTTCATCTTCAATGAAATGATCATTGCTCAGTCTACAGTGTAAAGTTTTACACAAATGAGGGCTTAAAATCTAAGTTGGAAGGTAAGCTATCTATGGCTAAAAGATCTTGATCAAACGGGATTTACTTTGGGAGAACCAGTGCTAAGAAGTTGCAGGTGTCAAAGTCGCCATTGCAGAGAAGCACTTTCAGACATAGGTAAAGTGTTTCACACATTTCTCAGTGTGTACTTAATCTTTTTGAGAGATTTAACTTGGCAAAGTTGCGCAACCTTAAGGCGAAGTGTTGTGCAAAGTTTTATCAAAAACTTTACAGGATTGATTAGTCAATGAGTGACTAATCTGCAGCAGACTTTTCTGAAGAAACTGAAATTTTCAGAATAATCAATTTTCTGATAATTTGGTGAAGATTCTCTAAATTAGGTGGAGTCTAAAGTTGATCTTGATATAGAGGTGATCTAAATTCAAGGTTAACTTGTTCTTTTGGAGATTAACACTCTCCATCATTTCTCACCTTCACCTGTCGTGTGAGTGGGTTATAACATTTGTACCCCTTTTGCTCAAGGGAGTATCCAATGAAGAAACATTTTTATGCTTTTTGATCAAGCTTCGTCCTCAACTCATCTCGAACATGTACATATGCAATACAACCAAAAACTTTCATATGTGATAAGTTTGGCTTTTTACCTGTAAACTTCTCTTCAGGTGTAACTTGATGTACAGTAGCAACTGGAGTTCTATTCATGATGTATACAGTTGTATGCACAACTTTTGCCCAATAACAATGAGGCATGTTCCTTTCCGCCATCAAAGCTCTTGCTATTTCTGCAATATGTCTATTTTTGCGTTCAACAACTCCATTCCGTTGTGGTGTGTACCTGCATGAAAACTGACGCCGAATTCCATGATTTTTTAGAAAATTGCTGAACTCATTTGACATGTATTCACCTCCTCCATCAGATCTTAATGTCTGAATGTACCTCCTTATTTACTTTTCCACCATAGCTTTAAAATTCTGGAAGTGAGTGAACACCTCGCTCTTCTCTTTCATGAAATATACACATACTTTGCGTGTATGGTCATCAATGAAAGTAACATAAAACCTGCAACCGCCCATAGATGTGGTCTTTGTAGGACCCCAAACATCTGTATGTACTATTTCTAGCACATTCTCACTAACATGCTTGTCATGTGGAAATGATGATCTTGACTGTTTACCAAATTGACATGCCGCACATACCTTTTGCATCTCTAAAACCTTGAAATCTGGTAGTCCATGAACGATCTCCTTTGACTACATCAGTTTCAGCCTTTGTCGATTTGCGTGTCCAATTCGTTTGTGCAGATCTCTATATCAGCAATAACTCCTGCACCTTTTGCAAACATGGCTGCATTCATTTCAGGAATCTTCACATTTAAGAACATCTTACCCACTTTGTTTCCTTTGGCAACCAACTGTCCATCCTGCTTGTGCTCCTCCACATATAATCCATCAGCATTGAACTTGACTTGTAATCCCTAGTCAACCATTTGTCCAACAGAAACCAGATTCTTTGTTATATTTGGAACTTGCAACACATCAACAAGATGTTTTACCTTTCCATCCTCCATAGATAGTGCTATGTTTCCTGTATACTCAATAGGATGTGATGTGTCATCACCTGTTTCAACATATCCAAGAACTGGCAATTTTTGCAAAGCAGTAAACCATTCTGCATGATTGGTCATGTGATTTGAAGCACCTGAATCAACATACCAAACATTATCATTCGATTTTGAAACACCAGTAGACATCGTATTCATCATGTGATGTTGAACCATGAACAACATCTCAGAATCATCTGCACTTGTGGATGCATAGTTGTTTTGCTTCCTTCTGTTATTTTGATTCTTCAACCTACAATCACATTCAAAGTGTCCAGGTTTACCACAATTCCAACATCCTTTACTGTCATTACCTGAATCATTTCTTTGGAAATTTTTGCAACCTCTTTGGCTCTCCCTGCCTCGAAACTGTCCTCTTCCTCCTGCATGATTCTGTTGTTGACCTTGGTCTTGGTTACTATTTCCTCTTCCACTTCCAAAACCTCTACCTCTGCCTCTTCCTTTGCCAGAGTAGAATACCTGCTCAGAACTGGGCTTTCCTTGGGAGTTTGAATCCTCACCAAGATTCTTTTCTTCAATAATCAGCATAGATACCAGATCAGCAAAATTTAGAATATTTTCCCTGGTATGTATAGAAGTTCTGAACTGCTTATATTTAGCTCCTAAACCACGAAGTCATACTTCCACCTTATCATCATCATCTACATTCACTCCAATAGATGCAAGTGACTCACATATGCTTTTGATTTTCAGGGTATAGTCACTTACGGACATGCTCTTTTTCTCCAAGGTGTGCAGCGTGTTCTTGAGTTGCAATTTCTGTGCCTTTGTATTGGTCTCATATAATGTGACCAAACTGTTCCATGCCTCTTTCAGAGTCTCGGCATCCTGTATGTGTCCAATCATGCTATCATGTATGCTAACAGATAGCCAATACATTACCTTTCGTGCTCCTTGATTCCATTCCTCATATGCTCTTACCTGATCTACAGTCTGGTTCCTTTCTGGTAACTGCGGAGCATTTTCATTCGCTCCTTTGATGTACTTCCAGTAGCCTTTTCCCATCAGGAAATTCATCATTCTGAATCTCCAAGCATGGGAGTTGTTCTTGTCTAGCTTATTTCTCATAAGCTGACTCATTCCATCTGCGTTTGCCATTTCTGCAGCAATTCACAACATTGCAAAACACTACAAGCAGCACTTCTACTTGAACACTGTCGCATTATGACATGACAATTCGATCTAAAAAAAACACAGTTTTCATGTATCAATAGTACACGAAATTGCTTGAAATTCTGGATCTGGAATATATGATGTTGCCAAACACAACCCAAGTTACAGTTTCTGAAATTGATCTAGTTTTTCTACAGGCCCCACTTTGCGGGCTCAAAACAGAGATCGAGATGGATCCGAAACTTCGATCTGACCCTAAAGGGATAACTCTCGAAAATATTTTGACGTCTTCTACCTTCACACCGATTTTCGTAGCAAATGGAGGTCGTTAGTGAATCGCGTTTTCTCCATGCCTTGCTACGTATTCTTCACCGTCGCCTTCTCCAGGAGCTCTCTATAGCCATACTGGCTCTGATACCATGTCACCAGGAAGGAGATAAGGAAGAGAGCTCACACACACACTCTCACTCTTAAAGAGAAGCACACACACAGATTGAGGCAAGGAAGAATGATCTTCTTCTTCTTCTTCTTCTTCTTCTTCTTCTATTACATAAAAAGGAATGTACAAGAATGACCTAAAACAAGAATACAATAAGTGCAATATATAAAGACCAGTACATAAGGAAAAACCTAATGTCGGCAAATGAGTGAGCTAGCAAGAAACAAATGTGCCATCACTCTCGGTAGATAAATTTAATAAAGCTCAATGAAGTATCCCTGACATATACTGACGTGACCACTATACATGTCAAAGAAACGAAAAACTAGTACGTGTCATCCTGGATCATCACATGTTGAGCTTGATTTCTCAACAGTTGTTACATGCCATCATGATGCTTCTTTGCATTCTAAATGTATGGTTGTGAGTGAGGCTAATTTGGATTGGTTCTTTGATAGTGGTGCTTCAAAGCACATAATATCATGCAAAAGATTTTTTGCTTCTTTGAAAGATGCACCCAAAGGAGGACATGTGGTGTGTGCAAACAATGCCTCTTATCCTATCATTGGAGTAGGAGAAATGGAGTTTACGGCTACAAATGGAGGTGTGATTCTCTTGAAAAATGCATTGTATGTGCCCAATATCAAGAAGAACTTAATTTCAGTTCCGTTGATTGCCAAAGCTCGACTTCATGTACACTTTGTTGATGATAAGTGTATGGTTCATGATTTCAGCAATGGCGATGTTATCATGATGTCTGGTACATTATGTAATGTTTTGTATCGCATAGATACATACAAGAGGGCTGCCTCGAATGCCTTGGTTGCTCATACTTCTTCCATGGCTGAAATGGAGCTTTGGCATGCTCGTTTTGGTCACTTGAACTTCAATAGTTTGCTTTACTTGCAAAAGAAGGACATGGTTATTGGTTTGCCTACACTTGAGTCCATTGAAAAGCATGCATGCGAAGGTTGCATTCTTGGAAAAATGCATCGTGCTTCTTTTCCAAAAGATAGTCATACACACACTACAAGAAAATTGCAACTTGTTCATAGTGATGTATGTGGTCCCATCAAGACTCCATCTTTTGGAAGCATGTATATTTTGTTACCTTCATTGATGATGCTACTCATCATACATGGGTGTATTCTATGAAAGCAAAGAATGAGGTATTTTCTTGTTTCAAAGCATTTTTAGCTATGGCTGAAATTTTTTCTTCACAAAAGCTTTTAACTCTACGCATGGATCGTGGTGGTGAATACATGTCACACGAGTTTAATGCTTTTCTTCATGAAAGAGGTATTTCACACCAATGTACAGTGCCATATAAACCTTAGCAAAATGGTGTTGCGGAGCATAAAAATAGAACTCTAATTGAAATGGCATGATGTATGGTTAAAGGAAAGCATCTTCCTGATAAGTTTTGGATGGAAGTGGTCATGTGTGCAAACTATGTGTTGAATCACTACCTTACAAAAGCATTGAGATTCATCACTCCTCATGAGGCTTGGAATGGTCAAAAACCTATGGTTAGTCATATGTGTGTGTTTGGTTGTTTGGCATATGCTCTTGTGCCATCACAACAACGTCACAAAAATTTGTATCATCTATTGTATCATTTGTATCATCTATTGACGAACACAACAATTGTGAGTTGATATGTGGTATTTGCTGAAAATTCACTTTTCCCTCTACTTGAATGCAAAAAACAGCCAACAATTAGCTCACAAGATGTGTTTGATACACTCATGCCTTTGTTCCAAAATGGTGCGCTTGACTATGGCCATGTAGATCAGCCAACTGAGGCTCAAAGGGCTGAAAAATTCCAGAAAAATAGTGTTGAAAATGCAGAGAATTTCCAGCCAAACATGGCTCAAAAATTTTAGCCAAAAAATGTCCAAACTGCTAGAAATTTCCAGCCACATATGGCTGAACATTTGCGTCAAAATATGGCTGAAAATGAGCATGAAATTTATCCCACGCATGATATAAATGTTGATGATGTATTACATAATGAATGCATGTCTATATATATATAGCCTTTGAGAAGTAGAGAGTTTGATTTATATTTGTTTTATCATACTTGTCGAAGCTTATGGTACTTATTCTTTATGTGACAATTAAAATGCAAGCGTGATGTTAATGTTGATGGCTATAAGGCTAGGCATGTTGATAAAGGTTATGCTTAAGAAAAAGGCATTGATTTTTATGATACCTTTGCTCTTGTGTGCCCTTGTAAAAATCATTATGATACTTGTGTGCCCTGTAAAAATCATTTTGTATGATCATTTTTTTTTGTTACAATACTTATTTACTATGTGTCTTGTTAGAGCCTTACTACAACCTAGGATCTTCAACCTTATTTGGGGTTTGCTAAATGAAAATGAAAACATTAGGAAGGATGAGAGAAACTTCTATCTTAGGCCCAAAGGGAAGGCGACTTATTCTTAGACATGATGCTTCCCAATTTTTCTTAGTCGATCTTTCTACTTGGAACAAATGTGATTTACTCTTGATTTGCTAGTCTAAAGTTTGTTTTAGAATTACAAGGGTGTTTCTTATTATTAAGATCATGTGGAACTACTAGTTTCATCTTAAGAACAATATTAATTATGCTTGATGTGGTTGGATGGAAAGGGATGATTATGATTTTTGGCTCACTTTGCTCTCCAATCCCTTCAAATATAGTTATATTCATATTGTTCATAGATTATCTCAAGAAAGTCTTAATTTTTGGAGAGATATTCTTTCCTTCTCTATCATGAAAATGTTCACAAGCCCTTTTATTAAAGCTTAGAGAATCGCTAGAAATCAATTGATCAAAGAGTAAAGCTTTGACATTATTAATTGTTCCTTTTATGATTGGTCGAAGTGTTCTTTGAACCTTTTGAATTGGCCCGATTTTCTTTGGTATATTTTTAACCTTAAGTGGAGAGTGACATGGAGCACTTGTCAATGGAGCTATTATTTTTGCAATATCTGAAATTTAGAAAACAACATGAATGAAATTTGTTGTGGCTTATCCTTCACAAGGTTTTGGTATCTTTTACATGAACTATCACTTTTGTAATAATTCATAAAAATATTAATCACTCATTACAATCGTAAGTTCTCTAAAAGTTATTGGAACGTACTACATTGCTGCTTGGCAAAATTCTATTCTTCGCCCTTTTCATGGAAGAGGATATGTTAGGAGAGTTTCATGAAATTAAAGTTTATCTATGGAGTTGGATTCATTCAAAGTTAGCTAAACAGGAATGCCAATTTTTTTTTGGCAATGCCAACCAAGAAGGGGATGGAAAGATTCACCAAAGACCTAATTCTTGCCTTTTTGGGGTTGTAGTTCTCAAAACTGACTTGATCAACAATTAGTATAAATGTTATTTCAAGAGATATATAAATAATTGTCATGATCTCCTCTAGGTTTGTGGTAGAAGTGAAGATGACGATGCCCCTACTTGATGTACCATATACAAACACCTCCTTACTTTCCTCCTTACCATTATCTCTATTTGTCTTTCTCTCATAATCCACACATCTCCCTAGGTGTCCTCTCACATGAGTGCCACTTGGTACTCATGTGAATGCCCATGTCAATGGGGTCTAAGGCAAGGTTCTTGGTTTCCGTGTGTAAGATTACATTTCCTTCCTCTTCAATCCATTTTTTTCCTCAAAAATATTTTTCAATTCTTGTGAAAGAGACAAGAAGAGTATGGTGATTACTCTCATTGAGTCCCATGCACTTTTTAGTACAGATTCATCTTCGTGCACTTTTTCCCCATGTCATTGCCCTTAATAAGTCTCTTGGGAAGGTAGATCAAAATTCGGGAATTGTCTTTGTATGGTGCTCACACTCTTATACCACTATCCTCTAAAACATCCTTCTAATTTACTAGGCACTCTTTGTATACGTGTCTTATATTCCATTTTTCATGAGCTCATGTGGAATAAATGAATAGAAGTAGACACTACAACCTCATTATCTAGAATGAGGTTGTCAATAACTAATATGAAAGACTAGATGTATTTGGTTATCATATGGAAGTTAGAACTAGTAACTCATCTTGCCTACTTTCTTAAGTATGTGAATGGACAAAAATACCTAGGAGATAAATTTGGACAATGTCCCATATGCATGGTTTTAGATCTAGATGTAACTCTAAGATAGACCTTCTCTCCTACCTCAAAGTTGATTTCTCTCCTTTGAGGGTCAAGATAGGTTCTACCTTTATCTTAAGTTCTCCTAATGTCATCCTTAACAAGTCATATAATATAAGTCATCCCCTCCCACAAGTCCTTTGCAACCTAGAATCTCTCATGCTACAATCATATTGCATAAGAAGCTCTTGGTTGAAACTTGTACATAAACATAAATATACCACGTTGCTTGGAAAAGTGCTTGAAAGTACTATATGCAAACTCTATTATAAGTAATTACTCTTACCAATTAGTGTTCCATTCCCTCACATATGCATAAGAAATATCTTCTAAGATTAGATAAACCCATTTTGTCTCTCAATCTCTCTATGGATGTTCAAATAAGTTAGTACCCAACCTTTTAAAGTTTTCTTTCCAAAAGTGGCTAGTAAAGTTTTGTCTCGATCAAAGAAACTGTCTAGTGGTATATGATAGAGCTGGTATAGCTTCTATATAAAAATTCTAGCTCGTTTCTGGTTCTTCATTGTAATATATGTTGGAGTAAACCTAGAAATTCTAGTGGAACTATCCACAATTGCCCAAACCAAGTCATGACCCCTTTGTGTCTTGGGCAATAGTACTATAAAGTCCATGGAGATGCTCTCAACATTTCCCATTGGTAATTCTTTACAGTGAAGAAGACCTGGCATCTAATGCATTCAAGCACATAATCAAGGACCCCCTCATGAATCTTAGGATAAGAAAATTTTATCTTAATAAGATCACACAACTTGTTAACTCTTGGCTATCACACTAGATGCATCATGAAACTTAAATAAGTCATGTTATATCATCTCTAAATCTTTTGAAACACATATGCTTATATCATGCCTAAATCTCTCCCCTAGCTTGTATATACTCTTATAACCTAATAGGTCACTTATCTTTGTACATTCACTTGGTTATACATTCATTATTGTGTTGTTCTCCAAGTTTTTTCTTCTTCCTTGTGTTGTTCATGTAATTTTGTAGACCTTGAACTCCAACAATTGGTATTAGAGTAGGTTGTTGCTTTCTTTAAGGCATCATTGACACCCCTCTATTCAGAATCTCATAATCACACAATAATTGGTGAGCATACTCAGTGCAATAAGAAATTCAAAGTAAATCCACTTTGTGGCATCAAAAATTCTGATTTGAGCTCATTTCGGCCTTCAAGGACACTATTATAGTGACTATGTAGGCAATTTAGTCCTTTTGTGTCAAACATGTATATCGTTTCTAGTTTGCCAATACAAGGACCTAAAAATCTACTATAGGTCTAGTAGAGCTCATTTGGGTATTTATGTTCAAGGTTTTGAGATAAAATCAATTTTCTACATCAAGGTATTTAGTCACTAGCCATGGCTAAAAGAAAGGATGTATCCCATATGTTGGTTGTTGAAGATAAGCTAGATGGTACTACTCATCCATTGTGGGCATACATGATGCATCATGTATTGGTAGCAAAAGGCATCTGTAATATTGTGCACGGTGTTGAAAAACATCCTACTACACCCACAAATACAATGGTTGAAGTTGATGTAGATGGTGTTGAGGATGACGATCTTCAGTTTTCTCATCATCTTATGGTTCTTATTGCATCTATTACAAAGAAACTTCTTTCGGATCACAGAGATTGTTGGGTGTGTGTAGAAGTTCAAGAGACACACAAGAAGCACACACAAGGAGCACAAATGAAGCAAGACACACACAGACGACGGATGGCTAGAATAGCTCACTCTATTGATGATGAACAAAAATGAGTAAGAGCTGGATAATATCCCTAAGTACAAAGTATCACCACATATGAGTGTATCAGGCATGTGGTAACATGGGGAAAAAACATCTAGCCAACACTAGAGTAAATAGTGCCCATGTATAGGGAAAAGGTTCACATCAAAGCTACTCGAGGAACACATAAGTGTAGCAAACCCCCCTAGAGCAAATGATTTGAAAACATATAGAGAGTGACAAATGAACCCTCACAAGCCAATAAGCCTAAAGCTTTGCGAAAAGCTACAAACCTTTCTCATGGAAGAGATTTGGCGAATATGTCTACCACATTATCGTGTGTAGGCACATATACCAAATTAATATGTCTTGCATGAAGGTGCTCTCTCACATAGTGATAATGCACCTCAATATGTTTGTTCTGTGCATGAAACACTATGTTTTGTGCAATAGTTAGTGCACTCTAACTATAAGTGAGAATATGTGTATCAACATCAATCTCCATGCAAGGATCCATCAACAGGCATCTCAACCATATATACACCACTCTAGCTATGAAAATTGCCTTGTAATCAGCTTCACAACTCGATGACGCCACTAGGTTGCTTCTTACTCAACCAATATATGCATGAGTCTCCAAGAAAAAAGTAATTACCATTAGTAGACATGTGAGTATTATAACAACCAGCCCAATGACTATCTATAAAGCATGCAAGCATGGCTGAATATCTCTACCATAAAAGAGACATAAAGTCAAAGTGCCTTTGAGATATCTAAACACACATTTCACAGCTTGCCAATGCTTAGCGCCAGGGCTATGCATGAATCAATTCAAATGCGAAACAACATACTGTATGTCCAACCTTGTGTTGCATGAATGTATATGACATGCCACAAATTTCCTAATAAAAAGAATTTTCAACTACATCATCGGAATCCTCAATTGAGAACCTAAATCCCATCTCAACTGTTGTAGAAACTAGCTTGCAATCATGAGAGTCAAAACATTGAATTAGTTTTCCTACATACTTTGCTTGATGCATAACAATCCCCCCTTAACGGATACAAACTGGATGCCAAGATAGTAGCTTAAAAGACCAAGATAAGTGACATCAAAGTATGTTGCAAATCATTCATAATAATGTCAAGTTTTGCATCACATGACCCAATCAAGAGTATGTCATCGACATAAAGAACAACCACAATAAGATTCGCCCCATCTTTATGTACATAGAGTGTGCTTTCAATTGGAATACATGTGAAGCCAAGAGCAATCGAGTGCTTATGGATTTTGTAATACCATGCACGTGGAGCTTGCTTGAGACCATACAAGGCTTTACGCAAGCTACAAACCACACGATCTTTCCCTTTCATGTCAAATCTAGGATGTTACTTCATATAGACCTCTTCTTGCAAATCACCATTCAAGAAAGCCATTTTATGTCCAATTGATATACTTTCCAATCTTGTTGGGCAGCCAATGCAATCGTGATACGAATGGTAGTCATGCGTGAAGTAGGTGCAAAAAATTCCTCATAGTCAATGCCATATTGTTGCACATATCGTTTGGCAACCAATCTAGCTTTGTAAGGATCAATGCTACCATATTACTTTCTCTTAATCTTGTAAAGCCACTTTGTACCAATGGCATTTTTTCCTTTTGGCAACTCACATAACTCCCAAATGCCATTCCTATGTATGGAATCCATTTCTAATCGCATAGCACTCATCCATTGTGGATCATCACATGCATCTTCAAATGTAAGTGGCTCTTCATTACATGTTTTTGCAATAAGAGAATAATCCACAAAATTACTTGATGCATGGTGAGAGCTTGATCTTCTTCTACCAAGTAAAGATGCACTCAATTTGTTGTTTCAAAAGTTTGTTTCAGCCACTTTGTCATAGTTTGTGCACTCTTGAAAGACATGCATGCATCATGCAATACATCATCAACATGTATATCATGTATGAGTTGAACTTCATGCTCATTTTCAGCCATATTTTGTCACAAATGTTCAACCATATGTGGTTGGAAATTTTCAACAGTTTCAACCATTTTCGGCTAAAAACTTTAGCCATGTTTGACAAGAAATCCTTTGCATTTTTAGCTCTATTTTGCTGGAATTTTTCAACCTTTTGAGCCTCAGTTGGCTGATCTACATTGCCATAGTCGAGCGCACCACTTTGGAACAAAGGCATTGTATCAGACACATCTTGTGACCTAAATGTTGGCTGTTCTTTGCATTCAAGTAGAGGGAAAACTAAATTTTCAGCAAATATCACATCTCGGTTCATGATAATTGTGTTCGTCAATGGATGAAACAAATGATATACCTCACTTTCAACACTATAACTAGTAAATATACATTTCTTTGCCTTATCATCAAGTTTGTGATGTTGTTGTGATGACATAAGAGTGTATGCCAAACAACCAAACACACGCATATGACTAACCATAGATTTATTTCCATTCCAAGCCCCATAAGGAGTAATGACTCTCAATGGTTTTTTAGGGTAGCAATTCAACACATAGCTTGCACACATGATCGCTTCTATCCAAAACTTGTCAAGAAGGTGCTTTCCTTTAACCATACATGGATCCATTTCAAGGATTGTTATATTTTTATGCTCGGCAAACCCATTTTACTAAGGTGTATATGGCATTGTACATTGGTGTGGAATTACTCTTTCACAAAGAAAAGCATTAAAATCATGTGACATGTATTCACCACCACAATCTGTGTGTAGAGTCAAAAGTTTGTTTGAAAAAAAAAAAATTAGCCATAGCTAAAAATGCTTTGAAGCAAGAAAATACCTCATTCTTCGCTTTCATAGGATACACCCATGTATGGTTAGTGGCATCATCAATGAAAGTAACAAAATATACATGCTTCCCAAAAGATGGAGTCTTGACAGGACCACATACATCACTATGAACAAGCTGCAATTTTCTTGTAGTGTGTGTATGGCTATCTTTTGGAAAAGAAGCACCATGAATTTTTCCAAGAATGCAACCTTCACATGCATTCTTTTCAATGGACTTAAGTGTTAGAAAATGAATAACCATATCCTTCTTTTGCAAGTAAAGTAAGCCATTCAAGTTCAACTGACCAAAACGAGCATGCCAAAGATGCTTTTCATCCATGGAAGAAGTATGAGCAATCAAGGCATTTGAGGCAGCCCATTTGTATGTATCCAAGAAATACAAACCACTACAAAATGTACCGGACATCACGATAATATCATCATTGCTGAAATCATGAACCATACACTTATCATCAACAAAGTGCACACGAAGTCTAGCTTTGGTAATCAATGGAACTTAAATTAAGTTCTTCTTGATATCAGGTACATACAATGCATTTTTCAAGAGAATCATACCTCCATTTGCAACTATAAGCTCAAATTCTCCTACTCTAATGATAGGGTAAGAGGAATTGTTTGCACACACCACATTTGCTCCTTTGGGTGCATCTTTCAAAGATGCAAAAAACATTTTGCATGAAGTTATGTGCTTTGAAGCACCATTGTCAAAGAACCAATCCGAATCAAGTAAACCCTAAACCATACATTTAGAATGCAATGATGCATCATAATGACATTTAGAAGCACATGCCCAAAAATTTCTAGCCATGTCGGCTTCATCATTCTTTGCATTTGAAGAATTTTCAGTAATAGACATGTTAGATTCCTTCTTCTTCTTCTCATCATGCTTAGCAAGATTTCTACACTCATCATAGTATGACCAAAATTCTGACAATATTTGCATCTCTTCTTCTTTTTTAAATCAGCGTCATTAGAGGAACGAGTGGAACAGGAAGGTTAAGGCTTTGGTTTTTGATGAACCCAAAGTTGAACCATACTTGCTTTTCCCTTTTTGTGAGATAGCAGATGCTTGTGTTCCTTCAATCAAACCACTCCTATTCACTCTAGATTGTTCTTCTTGCAAAAGAAGGGAAAAAAAATAATCAAATGCATACATATTGGGATTCCCTTTTGCAACCAAAAGGAGTGTAGTGGCAAAGCTTTGAAAAGATTTTGGTAATACTTTCAACAATATAGAGATGAGTGATGCATCCATAATAATCTAATCTATGTTTGCCAATTTCTCTTTCGAGTCCTTCATGGGGGTCACATACACATCCTCAGAATCATTTTCAGCCATACATACTTCCTCAATTTGCTTCCCCAAGTATGCCACATGTGCTTCATTATGCACGACATACAAAGAAGCGAGTGTTCCCCATGCCTGTCTTGATGTAGAACATGATCGAATGTGTAGAACTATATGATGCTTCACAAAAAGCACAATCAATGCATGAGCTTAAGCATATTTTTCATCCAAAATAATTTGCTTTTGTGTAGGTGGAGAAGGAGTAACCACTATACTTAAAGAAGAAGCTCCATCTGTGATAGTAGAATGTGAACTAGAAGGACATGTGGGTCTTCAATTTACATCTACCACTATGTTCCAATGTTTCTTTGCAACAAGAACATGTTTCATCATGAAAGACCACATTAGATAGTTGGTCCCATCAAGCTTGTATTCAGCTTGAAGCATGCCAAACAAGTCATTGCTGGACACCATTTCACCAAAGAACAAAAATGTGACAAGATCTTTACTTCAATGAAAGCTAAAATGAATGGTGAAATTTCAATTCATAATCCGTCACTCTGATGGCAATTCTGACTGCACAAATTTCTTCAAAATGGGGATAAAACCCTAATGCAATGTGAAATTGATGGATATGTTTCTTGGCTGATGAAAAATCACTATTCTATGCTTTGAAGTCAATTTTCATAGCTAAAAGTGCATGCACACCACAACGCAAAAAATCAAAACTTGAGAAGGAGATGAACCTAGTCTGATACCATTGTTGGGTTTGTGTAGAAGTGCAAGAGACACAAGAAGCACACACAAGGAGCACAAATGCAATAAGACACACATAGAAGATGGATGGCTAGAATAGCTCACTCTTATGATGAACATAACTGAAGTAAGAGTTGAATAATGTCCCTAAGTACAAAGTACCACCACATATAAGTGTATCATGTATGTGGTAACAAGAGGAAAAGCCTCTAGCCAGCACTAGAGTAAAAAGTGTCCATGTATAGGGAAAAGGTTCACATTAGAGCTACCCGAAGGATACATAAGTGTAATAGAGATTCATGTGCACATGCATTGATAGTTTTTTATACCAAAGGTGCCATTATCCCTCATTTTCTCTTGGAAGACAACATAAGATGCTTGGGATACTCTTACAACACTATGCCAGGCAAGAAATAAGGCTCCTGTTTCTTACCTCCAAAAACAGTTGGATAGTGAGCATATGAATGAAGGAGATTAAATGGAAAATGTTTTGAACAAGATCAAAGATTTGAAAGAGCAATTGGTTTCTATTGATAAAATCTTCCCACATAGTTCAATTGTGCAAACTATTCTTAACAATCTGCTAGATTAATATCAAAGTTTTTCTTCTACTCTTCGGTTGATGATGAAAGGCAATCTAAATGCCTTAACATTTGAGGAATTAGTCTTTGTTTTGTTTTAGGAAGATTACTCTAGGTAGAGTGGTTCAATTACGTGTGTTGCAAATCAAGCTTTCTTAGCTAGTTAGAAGGGCAAAGGTAAATGTATCTCATCTACTAGTAAGAAAACAATTAATACTGCACAATCAAAGAATGAATACAAAGGGTAAAAAAAGGAAGCAATTTTGCAAGTATAATAAGGCAAATAATCATGTCATTAAGAGTTTTCCAAAACTCGCTGCAAAAGAGGAAAAGAAGAAAGAGGCTTGAATGGTTATTATAGCGGCCTCTACATTTAAAATGGAGTCTCCTAATCTTGATAAAAATGAAGAATGGGCATTTACTACTCATTGCAGCTATGAACCATTTTCTCATGAGGAGTTTACATCTATAGTAGACTCAGATGTTTGGTACTTGGATAGTGGTGCAACCAAACATATTATCATGCAATGCAATTTCATCATGCATGCTTTGGTCATCTGGATTTTGTTAGTTTGCTTTGTCTATAGAAATCTAAAATGATGTCCTCTCTGACTAAACTTGAGGCATCCTCTAAACATTTCTGTGATGGTTGTACTCTGGGAAAAATTTAGCATTCTTCCTTCCCAAAAGATGGTTTAGTTAGAGATGCACATAAATTGCAGCTTGTTCATAGTGATGTATGTGGTGCTATGTAGACACCTTCATTGGGAATTACCTGTACTTAATGACTTTCATTGATGAATTTTCTAGGAATGTGTGGGTTTACCCATTGAAAGAAAATTCTAAAGTGTTTATGTGCTTTAAAAAATTCCTAGTTATAGCTGAAAATCTATTAGCATGTAAGATGGGCACCTGATGTTCTAATCGAGGGATAGAGTATATGTCTTCTGAGTTTAATGCATTTCTGGCTAAGCATGGGATAAATCATCAATGTACAATTCCATATAAACCTCAACAAAATGGAGTCTTTAAGAGGAAGAATAGGTATCTCATGGAAATGGTGGGTGTAGGTGAAAAGTCAGCTTTTACCACATACCTTATGGCTTGAGCCTATTATCTGTGTAGCACATGTACTCAACTTGTGTCCCACCAAAGCATTGGAGTCCATCACTGTATTTGAGGCTCGACATGCTCAAAAGCTATTTTTGGATCATCTCCATGTTTTTGTTTCTTTGGCATAAGCATTAGTGCATGAAGAACAACACAAATAATTGGATGATTAGGTTGTGAAACATATTTTTGTTGGGTATAATTTTGAAAGCAAAGGATATTATCTCTCTTTTCCACAACTAAATGCATTTTAGTTAGCCTTGATGTTGTTTTTGTGGAATATGAAATTCAACCCTTACTTTCATGTACCAAGGAGACAACGGTTAGCTCAAAAGGTGTATATGATACTTTGTTGCATCTTTTTATAGTGGATAGTCAAGTGCTTTTCCTAATGTTAACATTATCCAAGAATACACAGTGAAATCACTGAATACAGGAGTCTCTCTGATCACTGCAGATCACTAACAATCAATGGTGGGTTCTTGGTTGGAGGAACCTCTGATACATGTCCTAGACTTTTCCACACTTATCTATATTATGATGAGTATTATGACTTTAGAATATATTACTATGCCGATTGTACCGACATCTTTCTTCCAGCCAATACAAATAGTTTATTCAATAGATGGCTCACATAATGACATCAAAATAGTTCTCAAGTACTTGGGAACATTCATCTTCACTAGATCATATACAATTATAGAATTATATGGATCAATAGAGCACAAAATTCAATATATAACACAAACCCAAACAAAGAATTATACAAAATAATATGAATGATCCATGTCCATAGTACTAGTGGAAAATAACCATTTTCTTGGTCTCTCGATGCCAAGTGATACATCATACTACTTGTTGAAAGGTTACATATTGCTTTTGAAGGGCTTGCATCCCTTTATAGTTTGATAATTACAAGAAATAGGAATGGGATAATTACGATTAGCTCCTTCCAATGTCCAACACAGTCTAACACTTGGCATACATGGAGGACCTGAACTAAAAATTCCTTTTTAGCAGAGGCTTGTGCTTCATTCGCTATAGAATTTGAAAGCTCAGTTGTAGTCAGACTAGAAATTGTCCTTGGCCTTAGTGAAATTGCATAGGTACTTCTTTTGAATAATTTTCATCATTGTTGATAGGGTAGGTTGATCCATCATCACAACAACTTCAACAGCCTAGCTAGCCTGGGAAGCATCAAATAGTGTAGCCTTGGCTTGTGAGGCAACTACCTACTCTACAAAATCTTCCTTTAAATAAAAATCATGTTTAACCAAAGCTCGAGCCTTTTTACTTGGAAATTGCTACTTCATTGCAAGCAACATTGAATTCAATCACCACCCCTTGATGTTGGGCATGAGATCGGTCCAAAGCAGTGATTTATCTGCAAATTTTTGTAGCTATCTCAACATTTTTTGATTGGAGCTGAGCAACTTCTATCTTTAGTTTGGTCATCTATTCCTTGACTTGTTGTAAACTGTATCAAGCAGGAAAGCACCTCATGTCTTCATTCTTCTTGGCCAAGTCTTGGATTGTGACCTTATTCTGGACATTAGACTTTACAGATTACAGGAGTGAGTTTGTGCTGCATCCTATTCAGGATATAGTTTGCTCAAAAAATATTTGAATAGTTTTGAACTACGTTCAACACATTCACTAGCTTCCTCGGTTTCAAGGATCGCTTGGTGTTGGGACTCAAAATCCTATTTTTAGATGGGATTGTATTAGAGAGGCAGAGGAGGTTGGAGACAAGGCAGTCCAAAATTGTTAACCTAGGTTAGCTTGTTGACAATGTTATCATAGGCATGGTGCAAAAAAGGATTGAGGGTGAGAAGGGAATCTAATCAAAGATTATTGTTAACACCAAGATTCTAGTAAGTTTAATGCAAGCAAGGAAGACAAAAATCAAGAGCATATAGAAGGGAAGCTAGAGGCAAAAAAGAGGGAAGATAAATGGGATCAAATGACCATTGGGAAGAAGAAGGTTCTAGCATAGGTGGGAAATGAGGGAGGGTGCCAAATAATGGACAAGAGAAGAAGAAGAGGAGGATAGAATGACCCTAGACTATGGTGGAAGATGGGGCGAAGAAGAACCATGGTGGTCGGATGGTGCACCTAAGTGTTGGTGTGATCACTTCTTTGCTCATTGAAAGAGGACATTGATGCTCTCATCTTCATCTATGGAGAGTGATGGAGGAGGAAGAGGAATGTCACTGGTGGTGGAGGGTTGCAAAATTAGTGTTATGCAGATAGGGATAGGGAATTCACCAGGGAACAAAATGGTGAAGATGTAGGGAAGTTTCCATTGTGCGGGAATGATGCAGGATAGGTTACGGGAAACTGTTTGATACTCCTTGTGAATTCATTTAAAGAGGAAAGAAGCCTAGTTTATTTTCAAGGTCTGGGATGCGGCTATCCATGAATAGAATTGTTGAGGTATTCTATAGGGTTTATGCATGAGGTTCAAGGTAACAATGAGGAACTTGGAAATGGCACACTTTGGTTGTGGTCAGGTGGATATCATTTACTCATTACTATTGTGTCTAGGGAAGAGGTTCAACATGGCAGTGGAAGACAAGGGCTGAACAACATCGAGACCATTCACTAAGAGCTAGAAGTGATGCACCACCTTGTGAACAATAGTGGCATGCATCACTCCAACAACTATGACTCTCCATGAGACATTTGATGAGGGGGAAACAATGATGGTGTGGGAGATTGTAGTGCACTCAAGGTGCACGACCATTAGAACCCAGTCCAATAGGGTGAAAGAGAGAAGTCATCATTCATGGAGGTAAGGGTTCATTGGTTCAAGCATGATAGCTGATGTTGATATATTTCTGTAGTGATGTGTGTGAACACACTTAGGACCATCGAGGCACTTTTTTCCCTCTTTAGGAGGTCCCCCCTAGCTTATATATATGCCTATAAGCCTAACGAGTCACTTGTCTTTGTACATTCACTTGGTACTACATTCAATAGTGTGTGTTGTGCTCCAAGCTTCTTCTTCTTCCTTGTGTTAATTGCGTGCTTTTGTAGACCTCAAACTCCAACAATTGGTATCAAAGAAGGTCATCACTTCATCTAGGGCATCATCAACACCCTCTTGTCATAGTCTCAAAAAATCACACGAAAATTGGTGAGCATACTCAAGGCAATTACGAGTTCAAAATGTCTTTGCTCTATCGTGTCAAAATTTTGATATGAGATAATTTTGACCTTCAAACACACTATCATAGTGCATATGTAGGAAACTTGGTCCTTTTGTGCCAAATATATATATATATATATATATATATATATATATATATATATATATATATATATATATATATATATATATATATATATATATATATATGTTTTGGTTCGCTAGCACAAGCCCCTCAAAGTCTGCTACAGGTTTAACAAAGCTCAACAGGGTAGTTATGTTCAACTTTTTAAGATACAATCATTTTTCTGCACCAGGGTATTTTAGTTAGTGGCCATGGCTACAAGCGATGATGTATTTCGTATGTTGGTTGTTGAGGCAAAGTTGGATGGCACTAATTACATGTTATGGGCATATATGATGCATCATGTATTGGTGGCAAAAGGAATCTAAAATATTGTACATGGTGTTGAAAAACGACTTACTACACTTGCAAATATAGTTATTGAAGGTGATGCAAATGGTGTTGAAGATGATGATATTCAAATTCACGTTGGTGTTGTGGTTCCTATTGCACCTATTGAAGAGCAAATTTTATGGGATGGCAGAGATGGTCAGGCACATGCATTGATAGATTTGGCTATCAAACATGCAATTATCCCTCATATTCACTCTTGAAAATCAACAAAGGATGCTTGGGATACACTTACCACTTTATACTAGGCAAGAAATGAGGCTCACATTGCTTACCTATGAAGAGAGTTGGAGAGTGAGAATATGAATGAAGGAGATTCAATGGACAGTTTTTTGAAAAAAATCAAAGATTTGAAAGAGCAGTTGATTTCTGAAGATGAAGTTTTGCCAGATAGTTCACTTGTGCAAACCGTTATTAATGATCTTCTAGATTCATATTAGAGTTTTGCTTCTACTCTTCGGTTGATGATGAAAAGCAATCCAAATGCCTTAACATTTGGGAGGTTAGTCTCTATTTTGTTGTTGGAAGATCAATCCATGCAAAAAAGCTCCATTATGCATGTTGCAAACCAAGCTTTTTTTAGCTAGTTAGACGGGAAAAGGTAAATGGAGTTCATCTACTAGTAACCAAAAATCTACTAATTCTTCACACTAAAAAAGGGAAGAGAAAGACAAGAAGAAAACAAAAAAGCAAAAACAATTCTTCAAATATTGTAAAGGAAATGATCATGTCATAAAGATTTGTCCAAAACTAGCTACAAAAGAGTGAAAGAAGAAAGAGGCTTGAATGGTTTTTGTAGAGGCCTCTACACCTAAAAGAGAGTTTGCTAATCTTGTGAAGAATGAAGAATGGGCATTTAATACAATTTGCAGCTATGAACCATCTTCTCATGAATGATGTATATGTCCACAATAGGCTCAGATGTTTGGTACTTTGACATTGGGGTAACCAAACATACTACCTCGCAGCTCAGTTTCTTTAGTTCACTTGAGCTTGCCCCTACAGGGAATACTATCACATGTGCTAAAAACCCCTCTTATCCTATAATAGGATTTGGAAAGATCATTCTGACTACTATTGATGGTAGTTCTAGCACATTTTTAGATGCTTTGTTTGTGCCAGGTATCAAGAAAAATATATTATCAATTTCAATATTAGCCAAGACTGGCTTGGTTGTCAAATTTGTTGATGACATATGTACAATTCATGATCTTCCTAATGGGGATGTTATTATGGCTTCTGGCATTTTATGTCATGGGTGAAGCTCACATACTATGCAAAATCTATCAATGATTCAACATGTGTAGTTCAAGATTCTCAGGCTATCTCAAATGCAAAGCTTTGGCATGCACACCTTGGTCATATGAATTTTGCTAGTTTGTTATGCCTACAGAAACTAAAATGGTGTCCTCTCTACCCAAAATTGAGGAACTTGCTAAATATGTTTGTGAAGACTATATTTTGGGCAAAATACAATGTCTCTCCTTCCCAAAAGATGGTTTACTTAGAGCTACTAAAAACTTGCAGCTTGTTCACAATCATGTCTGTGGTCCTATGCAGACAAATTCTTTTGGGAACTACATTTACTTCGTGACTCTTATTGATGATTTTTCTAGGCATGCATGGTGTATCCATTGAAAGAAAATTTTAAAAAGTTTATGTGCTTCAAATAGTTTCTGGCTTTGGCTAAAAATCTATTAGCATGTAAAATGGGCACCCTCCATTATGATCGAGGGGGGAATACATGTCTTTTGATTTTAATGCATTTCTAGCTGAACGTGGAATGAAACATCAATATATAATGCTGTATACACCTCAAGAGAATGTAGTTGCTCAAAGAAAGAATAGGTCTCTCATGGAGATGGTGAGGTGTATGGTCAAAAGTCAGGGTTTACCACATAGCTTATGGCTTGTGGTTGTTGTGTGTGTAGCATATGTACTTAATGGGTGTCCCACCAAAGCATTGCAATCTATCACTCCATATGAGGCTTGGCATGGTCCCAAGCCATTTGTTGCTTATCTGAGTGTCTTTGCTTGCGTAGCATATGCATTAGTGTGTGAACAACAACAAAAAAAAATGGATGATAAAGAAGTAAAACATATTTTTGTTGGGTACAATTCTGAAAGCAAAGGCTATCATTTGTATCATCCACATACTAAACACATTTTGGTTAGTCATGATGTTGTTTTTGTTGGAGATGCAATTCAACCATTACATTCATGTACGAAGGAGACATCAGTTAGCGTCAAAGAAACTTTGCTTCCTCTTTTTATAGGTGGATAGTCAAGTGTTTGTCCAAATGAGGCATTTTCTCAACCTTTATAGGTTTCACATGATGATGCAGATCATTCCATTTCCGATGCACATTTACATGATGCACTTGTTGATGAGAGACCTAATATAGAAGAGGCTAAAATTATGCCCAAATGGTTGATGTAGGATTTGCGAGATAGCAAATTAGATGCACCTCTGTCATATCCTACTCGTTCAGGCTCTGATAGTGCTTGTTTTTCATTAGATTGCTATGCAATGACTATTTCTAGTCTTTGTGATGAGAATGAGCCTATTTCTTTTGATGAAGCACAAATTTAGAAAATTGGGTGGCTGCTATGCAGTCAGAATATGATGCTACTATGAAGAATGGTACTTGGTCTTTATGTGATTTGCCTCTAGGAAAAAAGGCCATTGGCACTAACTGGGTATACAAGATGAAGTGTAAGCTTGATGGACCAGTTGACAGGTATAAGGCCAGGCTTATTACAAAAGGTTATACTCAAGAGAGAGGCATTGATTTTGATGAGACCTTTGCTCCCACATGCCAAATGACCACCATTCGCAGCGTATGTGCACTTGCATCTCATCATGTTTAGAATGAAAATCAGTTAGAGATTAAAATTCCATTTTAATGGTGACTTACATGAAGAAGTGTATGTATTTCATCCCTGTGGTTTTGTATAGAAAGGGCATGAAAACAAGGTGTGTAGGTTGAAAAAGGCATTATATGGTTTGAAACAAGCCCCACATGCTTGGTATGTAAAGATACATGCCTACTTGATTGCACATGGTTTTGAGAATAGTCCAATTGAGAGAACCTTATATGTTAAGTGTGCAGATGATGTGCTTCTAATCATCGTTCTCTATGTTGATAACATGCTGCTCACTCATCCTAATGAGAAGCATATTGCTGATTTTAAGGTTGATTTTCATGTCTCTTTTGAGATGTCAGATTTGGGGCATTTGCATCATTATTTGAGCATTCATTTTATGAAAGTTGATGGTGGAATAACCCATTTCAAACAAAATATATTTACACATTATTGCAACATTTTGGCCTTGAAGATTGCAAAACAATTGCCACTCTTATGGAAACACTTTTACGATTGAGTCTTCATGATGCTGAAAATGCATTTGATGTTGTTCTCTATCATCAGGTTGTTGGTGCTTGATTTATTTATGCATAACTTGGTGTGATACTCAGTTTGTTGTCTGATAGATGAGCAGATTTATGTATTGCCTAGGTGTCAAGCATTGGTAGGTGGTTAAGCGCATCTTTCGCTACTTGAGTGGTACCTAGCTCCTTGGATTGTTTTATCCAAAGGAGGGATCACTACCGAGATTTACATGCTTTTTCTCACTTTTACTAAGCTAGTTGCTATGACACTCATGTGTTCACTAGTGGTTTTTGCTGCATGCTTGGTAGCTCATGCATATCTTTGTTGAGCAAGAAACAGCCTATTGTGACCACTTCTAGTTGCAAGGCTTAGTATAGGGTAGCTTTCACAATGACTGTTGAGTGTGTGGCTCAGATGCCTTTTGGCTGATTTGGGTGTTGTTTAGTTTTTTTCCATCACCATCTTCACTGACAATCATAGTGCATTGGCAATTGTGAGGAACCTTGTGTTCCATGTTGGCACAAAGCACATTGAGGTGCATTATAATTATGTTAGGGAGAGGTTCTCTTTTGCAGATATCATTTTGGCATATGTGCCCACATAGGATAACCTTGTAGACCTATTCATAAAGGCTCTGACCTAAGGAGAAGTTTGAAGCTTTCCACAAAGATTTGAGCTTACTTCCTTTTGTGGATTGATCTTTGTCCACATAGCCTGGCACTACTTTACACCTAAGTGCTAGGTTCTTGTTCACTGCATCACTCCCAGGGTGGATTTGTTGATATATTTTGGTAGTGATGTGTGTGGAAACTCTTAGGACCATTGTGGCACTTTTTCCCCTCTTTAGGAGGTTTGTTTCCCCTGGCTTGTATATACACCTATAACCCTAATGGGTCACTTATCTTTGTACATTCACTTGGTAATACATTCAATAGTGTGTGTTTTACTCCAACCTTCTTCTTCTTCTTCTTCTTCTTCTTCTTCCTCTTCTTCTTCTTCTTCTTCTTCTTCCTTCTACTATTTATGTGGTTCCACATACCTCATACTCCAATGGTTGGAAGAGTCTCGATGGGGAGAAGTGCTTCTATGGTAGCTCGTAAAAAAGTAGCACGTGCAATATTAGTAAAATATATTCATATGCACGGTAAAAGAGGCATCAACAAAAAATAGGGTTTATATAGAATTTAAGGAAAATGCCAATTGGGAAGGGGAAATGATGAAAAGAACAAGTGCAATCTAAAATATTCAATCATTCACAGAGGCATGCAGATGTGGGCAGTTGGCGACACTTCAATTATCAGTGCATTGAGCTAGCATGACACCTGATAGCCAAAAGGGTCGGATTTTGGAGTCATTGACTTGATTAGATAGTGGCTCATCGGTCAAATTCTCCAACCAAAATGCTGCTTGACTAATCCACATCAAATTTTAGTATGATTCAAATCAATGTTCTTTAAAATTAAATGAAACTTGGTCTGCTTTGGAATTATAAAAGAGGATGAGTTGAACAACTTCAAACACAATAATCTTCAAGTAATGATCATGTTTTTGGGCCTTGCAAAGCTGCATTTCCTATAAGAGTAGAACACTTTCAAAGTGAGATTCATCGAGAGCATGAAGGTCATCCAGTGGGTGATACAAAGTTTCTTTTGGTAGCAGCTTATGCTCCAACACAAATTCTAACTCCCATTTCTGGAAAGGTTCAAGAGGCATGGAATGTTATGAGGGAAAACGTGTATTGGGTAATGACTAGACATTTTGTTGATAAGGATCACAAGTTAATACATACTATCGAGTGTCACAGTGCATTGTGGGCCACCATAAGTTACTTTGTAAAATTTTTTTGTGATTAAGGTCTGCAAAAAATGTCCTACACTTGGCTTTGTATGAGCCATGTTTAGAATTGATTGTATCTCATTGGTTGGAACACATCAAAGCCAAGCTCCAGATGGAATATTTTGATAATAAAGGTGACCAATAATAACCTGAAAGAGTCTAATATACTAAGCCAATTTATTTTGAGCATTTGGGGATAAATTGTCTGGTGTTATGCTAGGAGATAGAAATGTGTAGAGTGTATCATAATAAGACTTGAACAAATTCCAAACGACCATGGTGCGGTTCGGTTGAATCATATCGATAAAAGGATTAGAAAAAGGGTCATCCATGCCATTTGGAACCTCACTAGAGTCTAGCTGGGATAGGGAGTCAACAATAACATGGGAAGAACCAGATCAATATATAACATCGTAGTTGAATTTCTGTAATATAATAACCCAATGAGCCAAGTGACCTACGAGGTTCTACTGTTTCACTAAATATTCTAGAGCGGAGTGATCCATATGGAAGTGAATTTGTGCCCAAGTAGGTAATGTCATATTTTTTGGATGGAATAAATTAATCCCAAGCATTCTCATTCTCTTATTGATTAATTTCTTTCAACTAGTGATACTCTACAACTAGCATAATAAACATATTAGTAGCATTTCACAGTCTATTACATCATCGCACTACCAATGGCAATGTCTAAAGCATCAACAAAGACATGAAAAGGATGCTCCCAATTCAAGGCTTCAAAAATACGAACTTGAGTCAAAAGGGTTTTCAATTGTTCATAGAAAATCTGACATTTAGGTGTCCAAAAGAATTCATGAGCTAGGATACTAGTTTGTCAATTAATGGGTATATAAATGGTAGTTGTTCCACCGAACTTGGCCAAGAAAATGGAGAACTTGTTTAGAGGAATTTGGTGGAGGGGCCTCTAGGATAGCCTTTAACTTATTGGGATCAACCTAAATACCCTATTTTGAGATAATATAACCAAATAATTTTACGCAAAGATACTGCAAAAAACAACCTAGCCACATTCAAATAGAGTTGATATTCTTTACACTTGCTAGAACATAAGGACATATGTTCTAGGTGATCAATCTGGGAACTGGACATGGCAAAGTCACCCAAGAAGAATCTCATAAAACTAGTCAAACATGGGGATAAAATTTCTACCATTCAAAGGTGCTTGGTGCATTTCTCAAGCTGAACCACATCACAGTGTAGGCATAAACTCCCCAAGTTTTTATAGAAGTAGTCAGCATACTGCTCAACCATTCTAAATTGATTATACCCATCGTATCCATCAAGGAAAGAGTAAGTTTTTGGTCTGGCTACCTCATCTAACATGCTATCCAAGAAAGGTAATGGAAAGGGATCTGGAATAGTAGCGGTGTTCAATTTTTGATAATCAACACATATCCATAACTATTTATTTTTCTTTAGTACTATAATTTTAGGGGAGATCCACTCAACATGATCTATTGGTACAATGAGACCCACTTTTAATAATTGGCCAATTTCGGCTTTTACTTGTGTGGCATAGTGCAAATTCATATAGCAATTGGTCTATTGGACGCGATAAACATCTAGTTTTAAAATGACTTTTTGGTGGTAGATTCTAGGGTCAAGTCCTTTCATGTCCTTATATTCCCAAGCAAAAACATCGAGAAACTGCTTCAACAGTTCAATCCATTGGAAACAAAACTCCTTTATCAAATTCCCATAAATTTTCCCTGATTGATGATAGTTAGCGATGCCCAAATCATAAGTAATTGTTTCATCTTTTGGTACATACATACAATGCTCCTTGGTTGGGACCAAAATTTGACAAGTCTCTAGAATATGTTTCAGTTCCTCCACAATTGGGGTGATTGTGCAAGAATTGGGTACCCTCTGATCAACGATGTTCTGAAAATCAATTGTCCCTATTGATAGAAGATCTTTGTTGGCCTCCCAAAAAGTCATTTCTTCATCTTCTATCAAACCTTCCAACATGTCTACATGCCCTACAACCTGCACAAGGTGATGACAATCACAAGGTGCTAGTTCATTTAAAGATACATTATATTTGAGGTTATTATGAGCTACTATGAGGATCAGTCCTACATTACTTTGGTTTGCCTAATCTATGGTCTTCCAAACAACAAATTGTAGTCCAAAGGCGAGTCAGGTAAAATCAGTACAATGAAGGTCATGGGGAATGTTGCACCCTAGAAGGAAATAGGTAAGTTATGGATTAAATCAACTGGATGAACTCGTGATTGATCCATCATACTAACAAAAGGCTCTATCTACTTCCAACATATATACTAGCAAAGAGTGGCAGTAGCAATATTGATAGTTGAGCCAACATCTAACAAAACTTTTCATATACATTTGTTTTTATACCACACTGTTATCAATGATACAACATGATGCACAATTGTATCTAGCTCGGGTTGAATGCTTCTAGTAGTGTCTTTCAAGGGCAAGTTTGGGTGAATACGATGAGCTAAATATTTATGAAAACTAGGTACCAGCGTAAGCAATGGTCCTAGTGGTAAAGTGATTGGGGACTACAACAAAATATTCCAAGCTTTGAAATCACTTGATCATTTTATCTTTGGACTGTCATCTGAGGTGTGTTATGGTATATAAATGGGGGGATTGGTGCTAGTGGAAGGTTTCTAGGTGATTGATACTAGTTGTGAACATATAGGATCTACATTGTGTGCCCATTTGATAGCCTTAACTACCATGCATTTCTATTCTTTGAACCCAATTTGAAGATGATAGTGGAAGGTTGAAACAACTTTCCTGATCAAGTTTGTACAACTGCATTTGCACTTCTATGAGAGTAATTGTCACCATGCAAGCAATTTTGCTTTGGCCTTACTTTTCCCTTCCGTCATACTATTGAGGCTCATTACAATTTTGTTGATTATGTAAAAGATCTCCATAGAAATGGTGACACATGGGCATTCCTCACACATCAGAGTTATTAAACATAGGTGACCATCAATTAGTACTGAAATATTGATTACTACATGATGGTAATAGTAGAGTATTTTGATACTAGGTGTTTCTCTAAAGCAAGGGAATGTAATTGGTGGATGGTTCAATGGGCTCTTGAATGACATCATTCATTGCATGTCTATTATGTGTCTTAGCATTGCAAGAGCAATTCTCTGTGGTATGGTCGACACATGGAAAAATTGTGCAATACGTTTATTTAATGCACAATTTGTTGATGTGCGACCCATATTCCAACACTTTGTACATGACACCCGCTTCAATAGGTGGTCCTGCACAATCTTGGAGATATTTGTCGATAGCCACTCCAAGTCTTCAACAAAACCTCCAATCTTATGTTCATGTTGTAAGGCTATCTCTACCACATCATCTAGGGTCATGTGGCAAATACATGTGATAATATGTATTTGTCTAACTACAGGATGCATCCATTGATAAACCACTAGGTTGTTACATTGGCAACATGAGCCTTGTCTATGAGAATCTATCATAAATGAGTTTTGAATGTATATTCTTGTAATAACTTCTAGGGTTTTTGCTTATTGTTTTGTAAGAAATCAAAGATCCAAAGCTTTGTTTTTTTTCTTTTGAAATCTATGTAAGAGCACGTCTTATCCTGCAGGATGAGTGCATGAATGATTTCAAAAGAATTCTATCAACCATTTTGCATGGTCATTCACCAAAGTGGACTAAAACACTATGAACTTATATTCCTTATCTCTAGGAGTGTGGATCATTACACAATAAGTTATGACTAAACATGCACATCTAGATCGTTGTAGGGAAACCACCAAATTTACATAAGTAATGTCCTTGGGAAATGCTCTGTGTAGCATCATATCTTTGGTTTCCATATGTCTAGGACTAAACTAATAGAAAGCATCAATGATTTCCTCTAAATTGAAACTAGAAGAAAACAACTCCGTGCGATAAACAAACGGATTTTTGGTGGTGGCTTTTAATACAAGGGATTGATATCGTTTGCTTTTATATGCAAAAATTTTGACACCCAAATGTCCAAAATGTGAAACCAAAAGTAAGAAAGATCAGAAAGAGCAAGAAATTTGGGAGGAAGTGCCCAGTCCACCGCCTATCCGAGAAGTAGAGAAACTAGGATCAATTCTAGCTGACCCAAAATCGGATGATTTGGACATGTGGTTGAAAGCTTACCAAGCTAGAATTAAGATTGGACCAAATGTAGAGCAACACGAAAAGCTTTACCCACAAGGAGAATTAGAAAAAGAGAGGCTTGCGATATGTCGAAAACTTATAGAGGTAGCACAAGCAACCCTAGAAAAGACTATCCCGACACTTCCAGAGACAAGAATAGCAGAGGAGCAATACAAGGAGTGTGTCAAAGCCAAGGATAAAGAACTTAGAAGGAAGGATGACAAATGTGAACGAGTGAAAACTCAAGATGAACCGATGTCAACAATACCTGACCTAGAAGCTGATTGGCCTAAGGAATTATGGAATAGAATCCGAGAAGAACAATGGAAGAAGAATGGAGTGACTAAGCCTCCTTTTGAGGAATTGGATGTAGAAGTTTATCAACCAAACCCCAACATGGAAGAAGTCTATGAGGAAGTATCAAGGCTAGACAGAAATAGAGAAGAAGCTCAGAGCATTTCAACTTTACCTAATTACATGGGAGAATATGAAAAGGAATCCATGATAATCCGAGCACCCACAGTAGATGGAAAAGGAAAGGGAAACTCAGAAAAGAATTCACACAATCTAACAGAACTTAAGAAGACGAAAGTACAATGCAAACTGACTGTGGAAGAATTACTGCAAGTTAAACTGCAACTATGGAAGCAATTACCAAGTCAACTGGAATTAGTGAAAGAGAAGGATGAAAAGGGAAGCAAAGAAAAAGGAAATCCATCTAAAATACAAATTCCAGTTGATAAGGTTGGAGAATTTAGTGAAGGAGACGAAGGTAATACGTGTCTACCTGTCACTTACAATGGGTACATGACCAAGGCCATACTGGACACAGGAGCAAGAGTAGGAATCGCCACCAAGGAAATTTGGGAGAAATGGGGAAAGCCTTCCTTACGGCCCACACGCATGAAGCTCCAATTAGCAGACGGTCATGTAGAGAAACCATTAGGAATATTAGAGAGGATCAAATTAACCACATGTGGAGTTGAGTTTGAACACACATTAGCCATCTGTAAATTTGAAAAGGCTAACAACTACGAGATGATATTAGGACGACCTTTCATGAGACAAATGCGGGTAGTGCAAGATTGGGGACGAGATTCGTTATACCTACAACATCAAGGAAACACTACCAAGATAAACTTGCATACATTTGCATATCGAGATGTCCCTCCACTACAATGGAACCCCCTACACAAGGAGGAAGATGACCTATCAATTCATAGCGCTGGATCAAGCGATCAATCTTGGAAGTATGAGGACACTCAGTTATGGATGTGTAAAGAAGCCAAGAAGGAGGATAATAAAAGGTAGTTGTGGCCAATAGGACATCCTAACTACCGACCTGTAGAGGATGCAAGGTACATGCCTCAAATCTTTCCCGATGAAACCTTTGAACTGCATGGATGGATGGAAATCTTAGCCACCTTAGATGTATGTGTGAATGAGGAAGTCCTAACTATGAACGAGTACATAGACGAGGAAGGCTATGATGTAAATTTGTACATGGTTGTCCTTCAAGAAGTGGAAGCAGGAGAAATCTTGGAAAAAGAATGGAAAGAGGAATATGAGAGTATAGAAATGGAACCAGAATTCGATTCAGAAGAGAGCTATCTAGACACCATTCAAACCAAAGGGAAGCAGGAACCGACAAAGATTTTGGCAATAGAAGCCGCTCCCATAGTACAAGAAAACTAGGTTGTGAATGCCTAGAGGTTGTGAATCCCTTACATACACAGAGGTTGTGAATGCCTTCCATTTATCATCTTCTCTAAGCCCATTAAGTGTGTGGGCAACTAGGTCATCATCATCTACAACACATCCTATTGAACCAAGTGCATCCAAGATCTCTTTTACTTTGAGTATGAAGTCATTAATGCTCTGATTTGATGACTTCCTAAGGTTGTTAAGTTCATTCTTGAGCTGAATTTTTCTAGCCTTTGTAGAGATAGAGTACAACCTTTCTAAACACTCCCAAACCTTCTTAGATGTATCTAGGTCTTGGATATGACCTGTCATGGAGTTGCTTACGTGTTGAGAAAGAATGAAGATCACTCTTCTATCCCTTTCTTCCCATTCTCTAATGGCTCTCCTTTGATTCTCAGTAGCTGTATGTGGATCTATGTATGGCTTCACCTCAGTGCCACTAAAAAATCCCCAAAGACCCTTTCCCATGAGGAAGTTAGAGATTCTAAACTTCCAAGGTTGGTAATTGCTTTTTTCAAGCTTCTCAATCTGAGTATTATAGTCTCCCATTGTGTAGGAGACTATATGTGGCTCCTAATCCCTCCTTGGATTGTGATAGATGTGAGAAAGAATGATATGTTACCTTCCCACAAGAGTCTCCACTTGTCGTGAACTTTCAATGATGATAGAAGTTCACCCTTGCTTCAAATCCTTCTTCAAATCTTGCTGGTTTTTTCTTAAATCCTTGGCTCTCAAGCAACTTCAAGGCCTCCTCTTGATGTCTTCAATGCTCAATGATGAGCTCTGATACCACTGAAGGAGTATATCCACTCCTAGTTGCAGCAGAAGAATGATAGGCCCTTCCTAGGACCAAACAGTTCACTACCACAGTCCACCAAAAATTGAATTGTTATGTAGACTTGAAGACTAAACCTATGAAATTTTGCATAGTAAAGATAGACTCTCTAAGCTTTCCAAGAAGCCATAGATCCCTCACATTGGACAGTGTGAGATGTGCCAAACGCCTTGCACAAGACATACCAAAAACTGTCCAAACTGGTAGCTTGCACCTATGTGTACCTTCCAACGCACATATATTTGGGAATATGCAGAGATCAAACCAAAGAGATTTCAAGCTCAATATAATCAAGTTTAATTAACACTTTATACTAAGATTACATCCAAAAGAAAGCTTACAATCATAGGAACAAAATGAGCTATCTTGCAAATGAATCCGACTACGACACAAAGAGATATGGGTGATCAAAGATCACTTCCTATGAGAAAACTCCAGCAAGCAAGGGGCTTGCTTAGCTAGGGGCTAGCTTAGACCTAGAGTAAACACTCCTAATGAGAGCCTACAAGTGCTCAAATGGTAGAGGAGGATAGCCACGACTTTGCTCCATGTCTTTGCTTATATAATGCTCAAAATGGTGGTTGTAAATTTGAATTCAAAAATGCCCTCCAAATGATCCCGACTTTTCTCCATCAATTAGGTGAGTAAAGGGCTGAGAAAAATCGTGGAAAAGTGAATTGTTGCTAAGCTAGTGATGATTATGGAGGAATTCTAATATCACTTTAGCTTAGTTCTTGTGGTGTTATTTACACCAACAACTTGGACGTGGATTTGGACCTAAGTCATCTCTAACACTATTGTGAAGATCAAAGCGTTGAAGATTTTTATGTCTCACAAGCTTAAGGTAATTCCTCAGTATTTTTGAATTATAAGGCTTGAAAAAGTGCCATTTTTTTAGGTAGTTAAAGAAAAACGGACTTCTCTATTTCTGTTCAAATCTGTGATTTGGAAGCATACATGTTTCCATGCATACTTACAGATATCTTTGAATATATCTTTTCGTTGCTTTGTTTCTATTTTTATATACCGCTAAAGAAACCACTTCACTACTACCTTTTGCAAAAGGTTTGCATGCAACATGGGGAGAGTCAACTTTTTGCATATTTTGTGGATCACACACTTCCTTGGGGATGATAAAACTCTATTTTGAAAGAGATTTGCTGTGTCAAAGAAGAAGAGGATAAATATTAGAGAATTACCATGTGACTGAGAGTGAGAGTGTCATTGAGAGTGCGAGTGTGAATGAGATTGTGATAGCTTGGGGGTGGTTGGGAGGTCCAGGATTCATCAAGAGGCTATCTTTGAAAGCTATTGTATGGATTGATTCAAATCTATTATACCATAACTTCTCTTTCTTTGTGTTATACTTTATGGAATAATGGAATGTTATATGGATTTTAATGTCTTGAGGTCTTTAATGTGATTATGATTTGTTTTAGCACATGAAGAATCATGAGGGCATGAACACATGTGGATTTATTTAGATATTTTTGAAGATATTTAAAAGATAGTATTTTATATATTTTTTGTAAAAATACTAGATCGCTTAAAAGCGATATTTTTGTAAAAATAGTAGATCACGTAGAAAGCAACAATTCATAAACAAGAAGATTTTTTCTAAATGCACACTTTTCAAAGCACCATCCTCATGTATCTTCTATTCAAGAAATAATGAAAAATACCTATAAGTACACATACTCTAATAGATGTGTCCATCAAAGTATGTGGGGGGAGATTGTACCCTCTCTTGTGTTGAGTTTCTTGTCTCTCTCTATTCAGTGTATGCTTTTATGAGATTTCATTCCTGTATTATCTCTACTTATGTGTGTTTGCAAGATCCGATCAACAATGGTATTAGAGCATGTGCATGTCTATGAAGGTGTACTTTTTAACATCTGGTCATGATTCACGGTGTCCACGTGATTTGGCATTCGTTTCGATTCATTGAATTCTTGTGCAGTCCAGGTTTGTGTTTGTCAGTTCATTTTTTTTTGGTTTGTTGGTGTCTTTTTTTAATTTATTTCGAATATGTTACTGTGCTCCTGTCACAATATGCTCACTATGCTGATTGTGCTCACTGTGCACTTGCACAAGGTGTCGACTAAGGCATATAATTATGGCATAAATATGGGATCTTTGGCTTCTTTGGCACTCATGGTTCTCTTGGTTCTCTTTGGTTCCCTTTGGTTCCATTGGCAACCATTGATTATGCGCAAACCCTCTCTAACTAATGAGTGGTAATAAGAGCTTACTTATTTTCCTAGTTAGCTTATTTATTTCCCTAGTTAGCTTACTTATTTCCCTAGTTAGCATGTACGACATTTGAACCCACCACCTCTCACTTACAAGAGATATGCTTTATCCACTAGCCTATTTCCACATATTGATACCAATTCCTTTTAGCTTATATTTAAGATAACTTCTAACACTCTCTTCCCCTTATTTATATATTTATCTAACACTCTCTTTTATTTATTTATTTTTTATATATCCAATACAAAACTTCTTTTTTTCTATTTCAATTCCAATATTGCTAAATTTTTTTCACATGTTTAGTAATAGGTTTTGGTTCTATATATGGCCATGACTCTACCCATACTATAGAGGATTTTGGTAAGTTATTTATTAAATGTATTTTTTCTCATCATGGTAAGTTATTTATTAAATGTATTTTTTTGCATCATGTTTTTTCAAAAGTTATTCTATCAAATTGAGGTGTTCATTCACTACAACATATGAGGGGCATACCGACGCTGCATATACCGACGGTCACACTCGACGTCGGTATGGGCATTGGAAAATATCACTTAGAGATACCGACGGTCAAGTGACCGTCGGTATGACCGTTTTAAACGGATCGTCGGTGTGGCCCGCAACCCTCCGTATATGCGTCGGTATAAGCATCGGTAATTTACTGGAAGTTACCGATGTGCATACCGACGCCCATACCGACGCATATACCGAGGCCGAGTTTTAAACATACCGCGAACCCGAGAGCAAATTTTCACATTTTTGCGCATGTTTGAGTACTGTTGGTCTTCTTTCAAACTTGCGCACACGAACCGAATTGCGACCTGCATTGTATTGTGCACACACACACAGAGATCTCTCTCTCTACACACACACACTCTCTCTCGGCTTAGATCTCACATCTTGGTAAGTGCTGCATGTTAGAATTTGTGTTTCTCTATGTTTTAGGTTTTATAATTTCTCTTTTCTTTGATTTTGCAGAAGTTCTTTGGCGTTGATTGTTTGGAATTGGATGATAGGTGACATACATTACGCTTTGATGACAACGATCCAAAAGAGGGACATACTTGTAAGTGATTGTTTTATTCTCTATTGATAGAGAGAGAAGGAGATAGAGAAAGAGAGGAGAGAGAGAGAGAGAGAGAGAGAGAGAGAGAGAGAGAGAGAGAGAGAGAAAGAGAGAGAGAGAGAGAGAGAGAGAGAGAGAGAGAGAGAGAGAGAAGAGAGAGAGAGAGAGAGAGAGAGAGAGAGAGAGAGAGAGAGAAAGAGAGAGAGAGAGAGAGAGAGAGTGAGAGAGAGAGTGAGAGATAAAGAATAATGAAAGAAAAGATCAAGATAGAGATAGGAAAATAGAGCATACATACACACACACATACACACACATGCATACATACACACATACATGTACACACATGCATGCTTACATACACACACCTATACACACATGCATGCATACACACACATACAAATTTACACACATGCATATATACACACACATGCATACACACATACATACACACACATATATACACATGCATACATACACATACACACACACATATACACACATACATACACACACACATATACACACATGCATACACACACACATATATACACACATATACACACATGCATGCATACATACACACACATACATACACACATGCATACATACACACACACATGCATACACACATACATACACACACATATACACATATGTATACACACATACATACACACATATACACACATGCATGCATACATACACACACATACACATACACACACACATACACATACACACACATGTACACACATGCATACATATACACACACATGTACATATGCATACATACACACACATATATACACACATGCATACATACACACATATACACACATGCATGTATACATAAACACACACACATGTACACACATGCATACATACACACACATATGTACATACATACTCATATACTCACACATGCATACATAGACACACATACACATATACACACAAGCATACATTCACACACACACATACATACACACATGCACATATATACACACACATAAGCTAGTGTTTTAATTAAATATATATAATTAAATATATAAATTTTTTATTTTGAAGTTTTTTTTTTACATCAAATATATGAAAATAGGATTAGGGTTTTTAGGCTATTTACACATACATACACATACAGATATAATATATATATACATGTATATACACATGTATACAGAAATATACATATTTTAGGTCTAGATATTTAAGATTAGGGTTTTAGGGTTTAGGCATACATATAACTCAATTATATTTATATTAAGAAAAAATATAGAGAAAAATAAGAAAACAAATCTGAATATATAAATAAATAAATATATATAAAAAATGATTAGGGTTTTAGGATTAGGGGTTTAGATTTTTATAGGTGTTTAAGTATTTAGGTTTTAGTATTTCATATTTAAGTCTAAGTCTTTCTAATTAGGGTTTTAGGGTTTTAATACCTACATAACATATATACACAAACACACATATACATATAATACATACATACATGTAGATACACATGCATACAAAAATATACGTATTTTAGGTTTAAATCTTTAAGATTAGGGTTTTAGGGTTTTAATACCTACATAACATATATACACAAACACACATATACATATAATACATACATACATGTAGATACACATGCATACAAAAATATACATATTTTAGGTCTAGATCTTTAAGATTAGGGTTTTAGGGTTTAGGCATACATATAACTCAATTATATTTATATTAAGAAAAAATATATAGAAAAATAAGAAAAAAATCTGAATATATAAATAAATATATATATAAAATATGATTAGGGTTTTAGGATTAGGGGTTTAGATTTTTATAAGTGTTTAAGTATTTAGGTTTTAGTATTTCAGACTTAAGTCTAAGTCTTTCTGATTAGGGTTTTAGGGTTTTAGTACCTACATAACATATATACACAAACACACATATACATATAATACATACATACATGTAGATACACATGCATATAGAAATATACACATTTTAGGTCTAAATCTTTAAGATTAGGGTTTTAGGGTTTTAAGACCTACATAACATATATACACACATAGACATACACATATAATACATATATACATGTAGATACACATGCATACAAAAATATACATATTTTAGGTCTAGATCTTTGAGATTAGGGTTTTAACTAAATATATATAATTAAATATATAAAATTAGGATCACATAAGGAAAAAATCTGAATAAATAAATCTATATATATATAAAATAAGATAATTATATACATAAATAAATATAAAAAGAAATAGTGTTTTAAATAATTTATTTAAATATATAAAAATAGGATTACGTAAGGAAAAAATCTGAATATATAAATAAATATGTATATAAAATAAGAAAATTATATACATAAATAAATATAAAAAGAAATAGTGTTTTAAATAATATAATTAAATATATAAAAATAGGATTATGTAAGGAAAAAATCTGAATATATAAATATATATATAAAATAAGTACATAAATAAATATAAAAAGAATTAGTGTTTTAAATAATTTAATTAAATATATATAATTAAATATATAAAAATAGGATTACCTAAGGAAAAAATCTGAATATATAAATATATATATATATATATAAAATAAGATAATTATATACATAAATAAATATAAAAAGAACTAGTGTTTTAAATAATTTAATTAAATATATATAATAAAATATATAAAATTAGGATTAATTAAGAAAAAAATCTGAATATAATATATATATATATATATATATATATATATATATATATATATATATATATATAAAGTAGGATAATTATATAGATAATAAAATATGATAAGAACTAGTGTTTTAAATTAAAAAATGAAATATATATGATTAAATATATAAAAATAGGTTTAATTTTAATCATTTTAAATAGAGTGAATATATATACACATACACATACACACATACTTATACACCTATCTATATTCACATATATATACATATACACATATATATACACATGCATACATATATATATATAAATGTTTTAGGTCTAGGTCTTTTTGATTAGGGTTTTAGGGTTTTAATACCTACATAACATATATACACACTCTGGAGTACACATATAATACATATATACATGTATATACACATGTGTATAGAAATATACATAATTTAGGGCTTTAAGAGTATGATTTTTAGGTTTAATAAAAACAAATGTTCTAAAATGTCCATATTGTAGCAGATGGCTTCTTTGGATCCTGAAGAGAGAATGGCTGGATTATACTAAAATTCATGCTTGTCCAAATGATTGCATTCTCTTTCGGAATGAGTATGAGCATCTCCACGTATGTCCAAAGTGTGGAGCAAATAGATTTAGAGAAGGCATTGTGGGCGAAACAATCCCCCCGAAGGTTCTTCGCCACTTTCCTATCATTCCACGAATTAAGAACATGTTTAGATGCAAATCTATAGCTGAGTTAATGTCATGGCATACAAAGAGCAGGTCTACAGATAATGTAATGCGAGTGCCTGCTGACTCTGATGCTTGGAAGCACATAGATAGTAAGTGGCCAGAGTTTGCTAGTGAGCCTCGGTCCATACGTCTAGGCCTAGCTATGGATGGAGTGAATCCATTTGGATTACCCAGTTCTTCATGGAGCACATGGCCTGTATGTTTGGTCAATTATAATATCCCACCATGGTTGGCCACAAAGAAAGGTCATTTATTATTAGCTCTTATTGTACCAGGTAAGTATAAGGTAAAAAACATGGATGTATAACTTGCACCACTTGTGGAAGAACTGCGCATTTTATGGGATGGGATTACTGTGCGTGACATGTCTCAACCTATAAGAAGACAAGAGGTGCGAGTGTAAGGCATACTTATGTGGACAATGCATGATTGGCCTAGTTATGGTGAATGTTCAGGTTTATCGATTTTGGGTTACCATGCTTGTCCTTTGTGCGGACCACGACTCGAAGCACGCTATTCCAAAGCACTACGTAAAACTGTCTATGAAGGACATCATAGATATTTGCCTGATGGACATGTTTTACATGAAGGACAAATTGGTCGACAAGCGCAACACCAAATGAAAGCTAGCAATTGGAAACAACTGTGGGATTCAGAAAATCCAGTTGCTGGCATAAAACGGTTGTCCATCTTTCATGAACTCCCTTATTGGAGTGAATTGTTGATCAATCATTTGGTGGACCCGATGCATATTTTTAAGAATGTGGGAGAGATTCTTTGGAAAAATTTGATCGGAAAGAAAGAAAGCAAAGCACAAAGGGAGGACTTAGAAGAGCGAGATCGTATGCAAGAGTTGTGGGCAATTACTAAGCCCAACGGAACAGTATCGTTATCAAGAGCTCCTTGGGTGCTTCGTAGGATGGAAGAGCAACAAGTGAAGAAAACAATTTCATAGTTTCGAACACCTACTGGATGCATGAGGTGTCTAAAGACTACTTTCACACGAAACAACGATCTTGCAGGACTCAAGTCTCATGATTGACACAAGTTTTTACAGTTTGTGCTCCCTGTAGCTCTAAAAGATTGTCTTTCAGAGGATGAACGAAGAACCATTTATAAAATTAGTTCTTTAGTACGGTGGATATCTTCTTTAGTCACATTTGGGCAGCGGCGGATATGACACGATGCGTCATGAGTTTGTAAGTACCACATCACAAAAAAGCTCATCTTGCTACTAGACTTGATAGATGCTACTACAATGCTACTCATCTTAACAACTTTTGGCAAATTAAGTGTACTCTTGATCATTCCTTCACCTTGTCTCGCTACCTCCCACTAAAGATTTTGTCCTCAATCACTAGATTTTTCCCTATTTGACCTATTTTCTTTCCTCTTGGAAGCCTACGGATAAACATCTTAATCAAGCTATTTCCCTATCTAGAACATTTCTCTAGGGAGGTAGTGAACACAACAATAAAATTCCTAAAGTGTCATTGCACACCTATTGCCTTCCCTAAGACTAAAGGTGTCCTTGGTATTATATGCCCCACTAAAATGGCAAGAAATATTGCCACCAAGTGGAGCCTTAGGTCCCTTCCTTCCAATGGTTTTTGGGCCTCCCTTATAAAAAGGAAAACTCACTTTTTCTCCCTTAAAAACAATAAATCTTGGACTAATCATTCTCTCTAGGATATCGCTGCTCTCCCTAGAATTTTTCAAAACGCTATCATCAAAGCTCAATCAAGGTCGTCTCTCATCAAATTCCAAAGAATCATCGCCCAAAAGCTCTTGCAAAACCAAAGAGAAGAGAAATTAAAAAACAAAATACATAGAGGAAGAGAAAGGATGAAAGAGTACATGCATCACTTACCAAGATTGCCAATCTAGAGAGAGAGTATGTGTGTAGAAAGAGAGAGATTTATGTGTGTGCACAAGACAATGCAGGTCATCATGCAGTTCACGAGTAAACTCCAAAGGAGCACTACTCAGTTCAAAATGCGTAAAATGTCAAATTTTTGCTCTCGGGTCCCATTATCATAAAAGATCCATCGGTATAGGCATCGGTATAAGTGTCGGTAATTTCTAGCAAATTATTGATGCTAATACTAATGCCTATACCGATGCTTATACTGGCACCCACTGCATATATTGACGATCGATTTTAAATGGATATACTATCGGTCAAGTGACCATCAATATCCCTAACATGATGTATTTAGGCATTTCCAGTGATCATACCGATGCCAAGGCTTGACCATCGGTATGGATAGTGTATGTATGCCCCTCATATGTTGTAGTGAGATTTTTAATTTTGATTTCACATGTGTACTCTCTACATGGCTTTCACATGCTATACAAGACTTGATGGTGCTTTTTGAGGTTTTGGCGACATTCTTTTGGTGATGGCATTTCTTCATGAACATGATGAAACTTTTCATCATCTTTTTCGTACTTTGAAAGCATTTTTAAATTTCCACTAAGCATTTTTCTCTAGATCTCTATGTTGTAATAGAGACGATCTTGATGGATTGTGTTGGAGTTAGACGTCTGCGGAAGCATGCGAACAGCACAAGGAAGAAGAAGAAGAAGCTTGGAGCATAACACACAATACTGAATGTATTACTAGAGAATGTACAAAGATAAGTAGCCCATTAGGGCAATAGGCGTATATACAAGCTGGGGGAAAAAACCTCCTAAAGAGGGAAAAAAGTGCCCCGACGGTCCTAGAGTGTTCACACACATCACTACCTAAATATATCAACAAATCCCCCTTGGGAGTGATGTGGTGAACAAGTAGCTGGCACTCATGTATAAGGAAGTGCCAAGCTATGTGGAAATCACTCCACAAAAGGAAGTAAGCCCAAAGCTTTGCGGAAAGCTTCAAACTTCTCCCTAGGCAGAGCCTTTGTGAAAAGGTCTGCAATGTTCTCCTGTGTGGGCACATATGCCAAGCTGATCTCCCCAGTAGAGAACCTCTCCCTGACATAATGATAGTGCACCTCAATGTGCTTAGTGCGAGCATGGAACACAGGGTTCCTCGCAACTGTCAATGCACTCTAACTGTGAGTGAAGATGGTGGTGGCAGAAGATTGACCAACACCCAAATCAGCCATAAGGCATCTGAGCCACACACACTCAACAGTAGCTGTGAAAGCTTCCCTATACTAAGCCTCACAACTGGAAGTGGCCACAGTAGGATGCTTCTTGCTCAACCAAGATATACATGAGCTACCAAGCATGAAGCAAAAGCCACTAGTGGACACACGAGTGTCATAGCAACCAGCCCAATCAGAGTCAGAAAAAGCATGCAAATCTAGCGGTAGTGATCCCCCCTTGGGATAAAACAACCCAAGTAGCTGAGTACCACTCAAGTAGCGAAAGATGCGCTTAACCGCCTGCCAATGCTTGAATCCTGGGCAATGCATAAACCTGCTCATCTATGAGATAGCAAACTGAATATCTGGCCGAGTAATGCATAAGTACATCAAGCATCCAATAGCCTGCTGATAGAGAACAGCATCAAATGCATCTCCAGCATCATGAAGACTCAATCATAAACTTGTCTCCATAGGAGTGGCAATAGGCTTACAGTCTTCAAGGCCAAAATGTTGCAATAATGTGTCAATATATTTTGTTTGACACAAAGCCATTCCACCATCAACATGCATAAACTGAATGCCCAAATAATGATGCAAATGCCCCAAATCAGACATCTCAAATGAGGCATGCAAATCAGCCTTAAAATCAGCAATATGCTTCTCAATAAGACCAGTGAGCAGCATGTCATCAACATAGACAACAATGATCAGAAGTACATTATTAGCACGCTTAACATATTAGGTGCTTTCAGTTGGACTGTTCTCAAAACCATGTGCAATCAGATATGCATGTATCTTCTCATACCAAGCATGTGGTGCTTGCTTTAAACCATATAATGCCTTCTTTAACCTGCACACCTGGTTTTCATGCCCTTTCTGCACAAAGCCACGGGGCTGAAAAATGTACATCTGCATCAGAAATGGAATTATCTGCATCATCACATGAAACCTGCAAAGGTTGAGAAGTTGCCTCATTGGGACCAGCACTAGACTATCCACCTGTAAAAAGAGGCAGCAAAGTATCATACATGTCTTTGGAGCTAACAGATGTCTCCTTAGTACATGAAAGCAATGGCTGAATAGCATCTTCCACAAAAACAACATCACGGCTAACCAGAATGCGTTTAGTCTGTGGATGATACAGACTATAGCCTTTACTTTCAGAACTGTACCCAACAAAAGTACATTTTACTGTTTTATCATCCAATTTTCTACGATGTTGTTCAGGCACTAATGCATATGCCAAACAACCAAAAACACGCAGATGAGCAAAAGATGGCTTGTGTTCATGCCAAGCCTCATATGGAGTGATAGAGTGCAGTGCTTTAGTGGGACACCTGTTCAGTACATATGTTGCACACATGACAGCCTCAAGCCATAAACTATGTGGTAAAGCCTAACTCTTGACCATACACCTCGCCATCTCCATGAGTGACATGTTCTTTCGTTCAGCAACTCCAGTCTATTGAAGTGTATATGGCACTGTACGCTAGTGTTTTATCCCACGTTCAGCCAGAAATGCATTAAAATCAGAAGACATATATTCCCCCCCTCGATCTGAATGGAGGGTGCCCATTTTACATGCTGATATATTTTTAGCCAAAACCAAAAACTGTTTGAAGCACATGAACACTTCGGACTTTGCTTTCAATGGATATACCCATGCATGCCTGGAAAAATCATCGATGAAAGTCACGAAGTAAAGATAATTCCCAAAAGAAGGTGTTTGCATAGGACCACAGACATCACTATGTACAAGCTGCAATTTTTTAGTATCCCAAACTCAATCATCTTTTGGAAAGGATGAACACTACATTTTGCCCAAAATACAGTCTTCACAGACATGTTTTCCAGGTGCCTCAAGTTGGGGCAAGGAGGACACCATTTCAGATTTCTGCAGGCGTAGCAAACTAGCAAAATTCAGATGACCAAAGCATGCATGCCAAAGCTTTGCATCTGACTTAGCCTGAGAATCATTTACTACACATACCAAATCATTTACAGATCTTTCATAGTCTATGAGCTTATACAGCCAACGACATAAAATGCCAGCAGCAATAATCACATCGCCATTTGACAAATCATGAATTGTACACCTGTCATCAACAAATTTCACAACCAAGCCAATCTTGGCGAATGCAGAAACTGATAACAGATTCTTCTTGATCCCTGGCACAAATAAAGCATCTAACAAAGTGAAAGAACTACCATCAGCAGTAGTCAAAATGATCTTACCAACTCCCATAACAGGATAAGAGGAGTTGTTGGCACATGTAACAGTATTCCCTATAGGGGTAGGCTCGAGTGAAGAGAAGAAACTACGCTACGAGGTAATATGTTTGGTCGCCCCAATGACAAAGTACCAAACATCTGATTCTACTGTAGAGACATGCACTGATCATGAGAAGATGGGTCAAAACTGCGAACAGTAGTAAACGCCCATTCTTCTTCCTGCACAAGATTAGCAGACTCCGTTTTTGGTGTAGAGGCTTCTGCAACAACCATTCCATCCTCTTTCTTCTTTGCCTCTTTTGCAGCCAGTTTTGGACAGTTCTTTATGATATGATCATTCCCTTTACAGTACTTACAAAACAATTTTTGATTTTCTGATTTCTTCTCATCTTTATCTTCCTTCTTCGAATATGCAGAATTAGCAGATTTCCGCTTACTAGTTGAAGAGCTCCATTTTCCTGTGCCCTTCTGACTAGCTAGGAAAGCTTGATCTGCAACACGCATAATGGACTTGTTCTGTCTATACTGATCTTCATGCAACAAAATAGAGACTAACTCCTCAAATGACAAGGCATTTGGATTGCCTTTCATCATTAACCGAAGAGCAGAAGCAAAACTCTTATATGAATCAGGAAGACCATTCAGAACGGTCTACACAAGTGAGCTATCTAGTATAACCTCATAAGCAAAAATCAAATGTTCCTTCAAGTCTTTGATCTTTGTTAGGAAACTGTCCATAGAATCACCTTCATTCATGTGCTCACTCTCCAATTTTTTTCGGAGGTAAGCAACACGAGCCTCATTCCTAGCTTGGTACAATGTGATAAGTGTATCCCAAGCATCCTTAGCTGTTCTGCAAGAGGGAATGTGAGGAATAATGGCATGTTTGACAGACAAAGCTATCAATGCATGTGCCTGGGCATCTCTGCCATCCCAACAAATCTGCTCTGCAGTAGGTGCAGCAAAAACCGCAGCACGAAAAGGAATATGCATAATATCATCATCTTCGATACCTTCTGCATCAGCTTCAGTACCTGCAGTTGTAACAGTTACAGGTGTGATAGGACGTTTTTCGACACCCTGCACAATGTTCCACAGTCCTTTTGCAACCAACACATGTCGCATCATATAAGCCCATAATGGGTAGTTGGTACCATCCAACTTATCCTCAACAGCCAACATACAGAATACATCACTGCTTTCAGCCATGGTCCGTGACTAAAATACCTTGATGCAGAAAATTGACTGTATCTCAAAAAGTTGAACAGAATTTCCCAAACGAATTCCGCTAGACCTGCAGCAGACTTCAAGACGCTTATATTGGCGAACAGAAACTGGTATATACCTTTGTCACAAAAAGACGAAATAGCCTACACAAGCGCTGCAATAGTGCATTTGGAGGCTGAAACGAGCTCAGATCGTGATTTTGGCACCATAGAGCGAAGTTGTGTGATCTTGAAAACACGTTGAGTATGCTCACCAAAATTCATGCAATTCTGAAACTGCAAACGGAGGAGTGTCGAGGCGCCCTAGATGAAGCGACGACGTGCTCTGATATCAATTGCTGGATTTAGGCATCTGCGGAAGCACGCGAACAGCACAAGGAAGAAGAAGAAGCTTGGAGCACAACACACAATGCTGAATGTATTACTAGAGAATGTACAAGATAAGTAGCCCATTAGGGCAATAGGTGTATATACAAGCCGGGGGAAAAAAACCTCCTAAACAGGGAAAAAAGTGCCCCGGCAGTCCTTGAGTGTTCACACACATCACTACCTAAATATATCAACAGATTGAACCATTTTCCGGTAGTAATATGAAGCCCTATACACGCCATTGTAGTTGAGACTCCTTTATAGTACCCTTTAGCTTAAGAGTGCAGAGCCTTGCATTTTGTGCCTCCATCATCAAAGACAGACAAAGATACAATACACAGAGAGAGAGAGAGGAGAGAGAAAGAGAGAAGATACAATACACGGAGAGAGAAGGATAGAGAAAGAGAGAGTGAAGCCAATTCTCTCGCTCCACTATACACAAACAGAGAATGAGAGAGAAAGAGACCGATCTACTCATATCCATTGTCCTATATATAACAAACTAGACCTTTTTTTTTGAGATCACAATGAATTGAAAATACACACTCACACACCCAACCTCGTACGGTAGGGACACCCATCATGAGAGACTCATGGACATGTCCAGCCAAGACTTGAACTCAAGTGCCTTGGCAGTCCTAGTGTGTTCACACACATGACTACCAAAATGTATCAACAAATCCCCCCTGGGAGTGATGCGGTGAACAAGGAGCTTGCACTCATGTATAAGGAAGTGTCAAGCTATGTGGAATCAATCAACAAAAGGAAGTAAGCCCAAAGCTTTGCAGAAAGCTTCAAACTTCTCCCTAGGCAACGCCTTTGTGAAAAGGTCTGCAAAATTCTCTTGTGTGCACACATATGCCAAACTGATATCTCCAGCAGAGTATATCTCCCTGACATAATGATAGTGCACCTCAATGTGCTTAGTCCAAGCATGGAACATAGGGTTCCTCGCAACTCCCAATGCACTCTCACTGTGAGTGAAGATGGTGGTGGCAAAAGACTGACCAATACCCAAACACTCAAACTGCCTTATACTCAGCCTCACAACTAGAAGTGGACATAGTAGGGTGCTTCTTGCTCAACCAAGATATGCATGAGCTACCAAGCATGAAGCAAAAACCACTGGTGGGCACACGAGTGTCGTAGCAACAAACCAAGCCAGAGTCAAAAGAAGCATGTACATATGGCTGTAGTGATCCCTGCTTGCGATAAAACAATCCAAGTAATAGGATACCACTCAAGTCGCAAAAGATGTGCTTAACCGCCTTCCAATGCTTGACACCTGGGCAATGCATAAACCTGCTCATCTTTGAGATATCAAACTGAATATCTAGTCGAAAATGCATAAGTAAATCAAGCATCCAACAACCTACTGATAGAGAAAAGCATCAAATGCATCTTCAACATCATGAAGACTCAATCGTAAACCTGTTTCCATAGGAGTGGCAATAGTTTTGCAGTCTTCAAAGCCAAATGTTGAAATAATGTGTCAATATATTTTGTTTAACACAAAGCTATGCGACCATCAACTTGCATAAACTGAATGCCCAAATAATGATGCAAATGCCCCAAATCTAACATCTCAAATGAGGCATGCAAATCAACCTTAAAATCAGCAATATGCTTCTCATTAGGACCAGTGAGTAGCATGTCATCAACATAGACAACCATGATCTAAAGCACATCATCTGCATGCTTAACATATAAGTTGCTCTCAGTTGAAATATTCTCAAAACCATATGCAATCAAGTAGGCATGTATCTTTTCATACCAAGCATGTGGTGCTTGCTTCAAACAACATAATGCCTTTTTCAACATGCACACTTTGTTTTCATGCCCTTTCTGCACAAAACCACGAGGTTGAAAAGCATACACTTTTTCATGAAAGTCACCATTCAAAAATATAGTTTTAATTTCCAACTGATGTTTGTTCCAACCATGATTAACTGTTTAGTGCAGAAATGCTACAAATAGTAGTCATTCGGCATGTAGGAGAGAAGGTCTCATCAAAATTAATGCCTCTTTCTGTTGGGGATGTAAGGGTCATGTGACCTTACCCCCATATTCATATATATACATTATATATAGAGCATTGCCTCAAGAGAGATCATTATGTGGGTTTCGAGGCTCCCACGCATGTCCGTGCGTCATTCCTCTCTTCTCTATCCCTCCATCTCCTCCTTCCTCCTTCTTGTTCTGCACACCAAAGCCCTTCATTGGTATCAGAGCATGTTGAAGGCTTGTGTGCAAGAAGCTTCAATGGAAGCTTAGGTGAGAAGAGGTAGAAGTGCAGGTCGGCATCTCTTGACAGCTGTTCACTATTTTGGTCATAACTCGAGCTACAAAGCTCGGATTAATGCGTTTTAAAGTTCTGTGCGTAGGTAACACAGAGAGCTACAACTTCACAGAAGGGCGCAGAACCTGGTTCGGACGTCTGAAGTGCCAAAAATTCAAAAAACGCAGAGAATTATAGAAGGCGAATCTACATTGAGTAGGATAGCAGGTCGGTTTTTCTGTCATAACTTGAGTTCTACAGCTCGGAATGCGATGATTCAACTTGCTGCTCGTAGCTTGGAAAGATAGCTACAACTTTGTAGAAGAACTCAGATCCAGATTCTGAGTTTTAAGTTGCCGAAATTGCAGAATACAGAGCAGTACTGTTGCAAGTGAAATTGAAATTGATAGCAGGTGCTTGTTTTGAGCATATCTTTAGCTACGCACCTCCGATTGAGGTGTTCTTTATGTCGTTACGTAGCCAAGAGTTAGATCTTGAAGTTTGCTGAAGACCAAAAGTTCAGATTCAGAGGTTATCACCTCTGAAACAGCAAAACACAGAGCAGTATAGTTTTGCCCAAACAACCGTAATTGCACTTGGAGATTGAATTTGCTTTGGAACTTCTTCGAGAGAGAATTTTTGGTGTGCAAGCTCTTATTTTTAGAGCTTCAAAGAATTGTACATGTATGATCATTGTGGTAGCTCCTCCATATGAGAGTAGAGCATGATCTTGTCACGCGTTTGGCATGTAAGATGACATTGTGGTATACTCTTTTTGAGGTTTAGGTCATCATGAGTTCGATCATGGATATATAGTGGCATTGTGGTTTATATCTTGCTTATGCCATTTGGTTATGGATTTACTTACCGATTGCACATACTTTTATGAGAGTTGATTTTGGATCTTGTTTGGTACTTGTATCTTTTGTTTTCTTTGCAGGTACATGATCCAGATTGGAGCAGTTACACATTCGTTTGTCACCATTATTAGCATTTGGTCATTGATTGATATGTATTTGCTAGTGTGATTCTTGGCATATGTGGATGGTGATTCCCATATGGTTATTTTGGTTCTAGAGTCCATTTTACAGAGGAGATGCTGCCGAAATTTCATCGGCTTTTATGCTAGAAGAGAGCTCTAGTGGATCTTGAAGCTTGTGTGATAGCTTTGGATCTTTGTTTATCTCCATTCACTTTTACTCGGTCACAGGTTGTTCGTGATAGATTGGAGCATCTTGTAGGATTTATTCTTGAGTGGGAATTGTATTGCCATTGTATTGGCATGTATTGCCATTAGTTTATGGGCATATGTATTTGCCATTATCCTTCATTATATCAGTGACAGGTGGTGACAGATTATTCATTGTTCTTTTGAGATTGGTTATCTTGTTTGATTGCTCAGTTTACAGGGGATACTCTACCGAAATTTTCCCAAGATTCTTTCACATTCACTTGGTCACTTTGGAGACTTGGTGAGCAGGCTTATGCTCATGGTTTTATGTGCATGCTAGATGCATGGTTATGTGACAGGTGGTTCACATGGCTTCTTCTCCAGCGAGACATTTATGATGTGCATTATGCATATGGATATGTAGGTATGATCCTATTGAGGATAGAAGTATTATTCTAGTCTCTTATTACATTGCTAGTCTTGGATTGTCAGCATGGTGTCTTCTCGATTTGATGGCACTGACTTTCCGAGATGGAAAGCTCAGATGTGGCATACATTGGTTCGTGCAGGGTTACACATGTATGTGCATAGAGATGCATAGAGGCCTCGTGACATGCCCAATCACGTATGGATGGATATGGATGCATTGGCCAGCTCCACTATCCGATTACAGCTTGTGGATTCTATATATGAGTCTGTTATATATGAGGAGACGAGTAGTGCATTATGGCAGAGACTACATGATATGTATGCGAGTCCATTGACTCATGTGAGACATAGATCACATCGACGACTTCGATGTTGGCATTGTGGTCATGAGGGCCATATTCGACGACGTTGCTTCAGGCGGATGCGACGACGACATCAGAGACATGCACGTGATGTAGATCAGGTAGTGGTTTCAGGAGAGTCTATGGTAGTTGATTATGCCAGTGATGGTGATATCACTTTCTCCTATGGTTCATCTCATGATTCCTCTTGCTCATTAGATAGCACACATATGGCTTGGTTGCTTGATGCATTAGCCATTTTTCATGTTACTCCACATCGTGAGTGGTTTTATCGATTCTCAGGTGAGAGTCGTGGATGTGTGCACATGCCTGATGGTATGGCATATGACATTGAGGGTGCAGGAGATGTATGCATTATGCTACCTAGTGGAGCATCACTTATACTCAGACATGTACGTTATGTGCCTTCATTCCCTATGAGCTTGATTTCAGTTACCCAGTTACAGGAGAGCAGATATTATGCATTCCTTGGTGAGCATCATTTTCAGTTGCAGTTGGGACAGCTTATGCTTGTCAGAGGTGCTAGGATTGGGCACAGGTATCCACTGCAGGTACTTCATGTGCAAGACAGTCTCGTCTCAGTGGGAGTTCAGCCTTATGTGCGATGTGAGACTCGTCATGTCTCATTCTGTCTACCTATAGATAGGTCTATGGACATTCTTGATGCACATGTATGGCATGATTCTGATGCTCAGATGGATGCACATGTAGAGCATGTTTTGGATGCTCATGATGCTTCTATGGAGCATGGTTTTGTTGTTCATGTGGATGCTCATTTGGAGCATATTTTGGATGATCAGTTGGATGCTTTAGAGCATGATGTGGATGCTCATGTAGAGCATTGTGATGATACTTAGTTAGAGTGTGATCATCAGTTTGACCTTGGTGTTGATGTTGTGCAGTTAGCTCATGTAGAGCATGATCATACACTTGGTGTGGTAGAGCAGGATTGCTCTCATGGTACACAGTGTATGGTAGAGCATAGTAGCTCTCAGGATGCACAGCTAGATACATCTTTGGTTGAGAGGATGACTGATTTAGATGTTGATGAGTCAGCGATCATGCAGTCATTCTTGGATTCGCTCATGCCAGATGTTGACACACATATGTCAGGACATGTTGGTCTTGATGATGGTGCTTTGGATGCCTTGGATAGAGGCATGGCTGACATGCTTAGGTTAGCCAGGATAGCACATGTTTCGTCAGCATTCGGGAGTTTGATGTATGAGTTGTTATGCTCGAGACTAGACATTGCAGTTGCGATTGGAGCATTTGCACTTGGAGTTGTCAGTCGTTCGATGATTGACATAGGCATAGAGCGAGTGGGAGCTTTGCAGGAACTTCATGAGTTCTTGCATCAGTCATATGTGAGCTCGACTCTTATCGATATGAGTCTAGAGCAGTTTGAGGTGCATGGATACACCTTGTTCGAGGCAGTTGGTGTAGGCTGATCAGTATGGGTAGAGATCCGGACTCTCCCTGTACATTATTGTATAGTCCTACATCATTCTTTGTATATTTTTCCACTTATGGTCACATTGACCCTTAAGTGGGAGATTGTTGGGGATGTAAGGGTCATGTGACCTTACCCCCATATTCATATATATACATTATATATAGAGCATTGCCTCAAGAGAGATCATTATGTGGGTTTCGAGGCTCCCACGCATGTCCGCGCGTCGTTCCTCTCTTCTCTCTCCCTCCATCTCCTCCTTCCTCCTTGTTCTGCACACCAAAGCCCTTCACTTTCTTGAGCATAAGCCTTTGCAACAAGCCTAGCCTTATACTTGCCAAATGTTCCATCAGGCTTATGCTTCAGCTTGTATACCCACTTAGTGCCAATGGCTTTCTTGCTAAGAGGCAATTCACATAAAGACCAGGTACCATTTTTCATAATAGCATCATATTTGGATTGCATAGAAGCCATCCAATTTTTTTAATTTTGTGCATCATCAAATGAAACAGGCTCATTCTCATCACAAAGACTAGAGGCATTCATAGCAAAGAAATTTGATGAAAAAAAAGCACAGTGGGAGTTTGAATGAGTATGATATTACTGAGGTGCATCTAATTTTTTATCAAAGTCTACACCAACCATTTAGGCATAGTTTTTGCCTCCTTTATATCAGACCTCTCATCAACAAGTGCATCATGTAAATCTGCATCACAAATGGAATGATATGCATCATCATGTGGAACCTCCAAAGGTTGAGAAATTGCATCATTTGGTTCAGTATCATACACATTTGGAGCTAACTGATGTCTCCTTTGTACATGGAAGTAATGGCTGAATTGCATCTTCCACAAAAACAACATCATAGCTAATCAAAATGCATTTAATCAGTGGATGATACAGACAATAGCCTTTGCTTTCAGGACTCTACCCAACAAAAATACATTTCACTGCTTTATCATCCAATTTCCTACGTTGTTGTTCAGGCACTAATGCATATGCGAGACAACCAAAGACATGCAGATGAGCAATAGATGGCTTGCGACCATGCCAAGCCTCATATGGAGTGATATGTTGCAATGCTTTAGTGGGACAACTGTTAAGTACATATGATGCACACATAACAACCTCAAGCCAAAAAATATGTGGTAAAGTGTGACTCTTTACCATACACCTCGCCATCTCCATGAGTGGCATGTTCTTCCTTTCAGCAACTTCATTCTGTTGAGGTTTATACGACATTGTATAGTAATGTTTTATCCCATGTTCATCCAAAAATGCATAGAATCAGAAGACATATATTCCCCCCTCGATGAGAATGGAGGGTGCCCACTTTACATGTTGATAGATTTTCAGCCAAAACCAGAAACTATTTGAAGCACATAAACACTTCAGAAATTAATTTTAATGGATATACCCATGCATGACTGGAAAAATCATCAATGAAAGTCATGAAGTAAAGGTAGTTCCCAAAAGAAGATGGATGCATAGGACTACAAACATCACAGTGAACAAGTTGAAATTTCTAAATAGCTCATACTCAATCCTCTTTTGGGAAGGAGGAAAGTTGTAATTTGCCCAACCTTCACAGACATGCTTACCACGTGCCTCAAGTTTCGGCAGAGAGGACACCATTTCAGATTTTTGCAAGGGTAGCAAACTAGCAAAATTTAGATGACCAAAGCATTATTGCCAAAGTTTTGCATCACACAAAGTCTGAGAATCTTGAACTACACATGTTGAATCATTCTTATATTTTGCATAATCTATGAGCTTATATAGCCCATCATATAAAATTCTGAAAGCAATAATGACATAGCCATTTGATAGATCATGAATTACACATCTGTTATCAACAAATTATACAACCAAGATGATATTGGCTAATGATATGTTATCAATAGATTGATAATAGATCTTTCTTGATCCTTGGCACAAATAAAGCATCCCAAAATGTAAAAGAACTACCATCAACAGTAGTCAAATGATCTTACTAAATCCCATGATAGGATAAGAGGAGTTCTTGGTGCATGTGACAGTATTCCCTATAGGGGCAAGCTCTAGTGAAGTGAAGAAACTACACTGTTGTTTGGTTGACCCACTATCAAAGTACTAAACATCTGAGTCTATTGCAGACATACATTGTTCATGAGAAGTTGGTCATAACTACAAACAATAGTAAACACTCATTCTTCATTCTGCACAAGATTTGCAGACTCTGGTTTCGGTGTAGAGGCCTCTACAACAACAATCCCATCTTCTTTTTTCTTTGCCTCTTTTTGAAACCAGTTTTGGACAACTCTTTATGACATGATCATTTCCTTTACAATATTTGCAAAACAATTTTTGCTTTTCTATTTTCTTCTCATCTTTGTCATCCTTCTTTGATTGTGCAAAATTAGCAGATTTTTGCTTACTAGTAGATGAGATCCATTTACCTTTGCCGTTTTGACTTGCCAAGAAAGCTTGACCTACAGCACGCATATGGATATGGTCTACCTAGACTCATCTTCCTACAACATAATAGAGACAAACTCCTCAAATGTCAAGAACTTTGGATTGCCTTTCATCATCAATCGAAGAGTAGAAGCAAAACTCTAATATGAATCTAGAAGACCATTCAGAATAGTGTGCACAAGTGAACTGTCTAGAAAGACTTCATCAGCAAAAATCAATTTCTCCTTCAAATCTTTAATCTTTGTCAAAAAAATTGTCCATTTAATCTCCTTCATTCATGTGCTCACTCTCCAACCTTTTTTGGAGGTAAGCAACACGAGCCTCATTCCTTGCCTGGTATAGTGGTAAATGCATCCTAAGCACCCTTTGTTGTTTTGTAGGAGCAAATGTGAGGAATAATGGCATGTCAGACAGACAAGGCTATCAATGCATGTGCTTAAGCATCTCTACCATCCCAACAAAGTTACTCTACAGTAGGTGGAGCAAGAAACACAACACGAACAAGAACGTGAAGAACATCATCTTCAACACCATCCGCATCACCTTCAGTAATTGTATTTGCTGATGTAGCATGATGTTTTTCAACATCGTGCACAATATTCTATAGTTCTTTTGCGACCAATACATGATGCATCATATATGCCCATAATGGGTAATTGGTACCATCCAACATATCCTCAAGCAAGCCAACATATGGAATACATCACTCCTTTCAACCAAGGCCATTGACAAGATACCCTAATGTAGAAAAATGGTTGTATCTCAAAAAGTTGAACAGAACTACCTTGTCAAGTTCTAGTAAACATGTAGTAAACCTCGAGGCATTTATACTGGAAAATCGAAACTTGTATATATTTTTGGCACAAAAAGATGAAATTGCCTACATTAGCAATGTGATAATGCATTTGGAGGCCAAAATGAGCTCATATCGTGATTTTGACACCACATATCAAAGTTATTTTGAACACCTAATTGCCTTGAGTATTCTCACCAATTTTCATGCGATTCTGAGATTGTGATCAGATGTGTGTCTATGATGCCCTCAATGGAGCGATGACCTGATCTAATACCAATTGTTGAAGTTTGAGGTTTGTGGAAGCATGCAAATAGCACAAGGAAGAAGAAGAATCTTGGAACACATTACACAATACTGAATGTAGTACCAAGAGAATGTACAAAGATACATGATCCAATAGGTTTACAGGCATATATACAAGCCGGGGGTTAAAAACATCCTAAAGATTGAAAAAAAAAGTGCCCCAACGGTCCTAGTGTGTTCACACACATCATCACCAAAATATATCAACAGCTCAAGAACATGCATTGATCGCGTTGTCTGTCAAACGTACCATTATGCCTCACATTCACTCTTGCAAAACTGTAAAGGATGATTGGGATACACTTACAATTGTATATGGGTATACAAGCTGAAATGTAAGCCTAATGGAACGATTGATAGGTATAAGGGTAGGCTTGTTTCCAAAGGTTATGCTTAAGACAGAGGCATTGATTTTGATGAGACCCTTTCTCCCACGTGTCAAATGACCATTTATCATAGCATTTGTGCACTTGCAGCTCATAATGGTTGGAGTATACATTAGTTGTATGAGAAATCGGACTGTAGAACAGATAAGAGCATATGAGGAATGGAATCAACGAGCATGAAAGGTAATGTACTGGCTATCTGTTAGCATACAAGATAGCATGATTGGGCACGTACAGGATGCCAAGACTCCGAAAGAGGCTTGGAACAGTTTGGTCACATTGTATGGGACCAATACAAAGGCACGGAAATTTCAACTCAAGAACGAGCTTCATACCTTGGAGAAAAAGAGCATGTCCGTAAGTGACTATACCCTGAAAATCAAAAGCATATGAGAGTCACTTGCATCTATTGGAGTGAATGTAGATGATGATGATAAGGTGGAAGTATGCCTTTGTGGTTTAGGAGCTGCATATAAGCAGTTCATAACTTCTATACAGACCAGCGAAAATATTCCAAATTTTGCTGATCTGGTATCTATGCTGATTATTGAAGAAAAGAATCTTGGTGAGGATTCAAACTCCCAAGGAAAGCCCAGTTCTGAGCAGGTATTCTACTCTGGCACAAGAAGAGGTAGAGGTAGAGGTTTCGGAAGTGGAAGAGGAAACAGTAACCAAGACCAAGGTCAACAACAGAATCATGAAGGAGGAAGAGGACAGTTTCAAGGCAGGGGGAGCCAAAGAGTTCGCAGAAATTTCCAAAGAAATGATTCAGGTAATGATAGTAAAGGATGCTGGAGTTATGGTAAACCTGGATACTTTGAACGTGATTGCAGGTTGAAGAATCAAAATAACATAAGACAGCAAAACAACTATGCATCCACAAGTGCAGATGATTTTGAGAATTTGTGTATGGTTCAACATCACATGATGAATACGTTGTCTGCTGGTGTTTCAAAATTGAATGATAATGGCTAGTATGTTGATTCCGGTGCTTCAAATCATATGACCAATCATGCAGAATGGTTTAGTACTTTGTAGAAATTGCGAGTTCCTGGATATGTTGAAACAAGTGATGACACATCACATCCTATTAAGCATACAGGAAACATAGCACTATCTATGGATGATGGAAAGGTAAAACATCTCACTGATGTGGTGCATGTTCCAAATATAACAAAGAATCTGGCTTCTGTTGGACAAATGGTTGACCAGTGATTACAAGTCAGGTTCAATGCTGATGGATTATATGTAGAAGAGTACAAGCAAAATGGACGATTGGTTGCCAAAGGAAACAAAGTGGGTAGGATCTTCACCTTAAATGTAAAGATTCTTGAAATGAATGCAGCCATGTTTGCAAAAGGTGGAGGAGTTATTGCAGATATAGAGATGTGGCACAAACGGATTGGATATGCAAACTTACAAAGGCTGAAATTGATGCAGTCAAAGAGATTGTCCATGGACTACCAAATTTCAGAGTTGCAGAAATGCAAAAGGTATGTGCAGCATGTCAATTTGGTAAACAGTCAAGAGCATCATTTCCATATGACAAGCATGTTAGTGAGAATGTACTCGAAGTAGTACATACACATGTTTGGGGTCCAGCAAAGACCACATCTATGGGCGGTTGCAAGTTTTATGTTACCTTCATTGATGACCATACACGCAAAGTATGGGTATATTTCATGAAAGAGAAGAGCGAGGTGTTCACTCACTTCCAGAATTTTAAAGTTATGGTGGAAAAGCAGACAGGGAAGTACATTCAGACATTAAGATCTGATGGAGGAGCTGAATACATGTCAAATGAGTTCAATAGTTTTCTAAAAAGTCATCGAATTCGGCGTCAATTTTCATGCAGGTACACACCACAACAGAATGGCTTTGCTGAACGCAAAAATATACATATTGCAGAAAAAGCAAGAGCTTTGATGGCTGAGAAGAATATGCCTCATTGTTATTGGGCAAAAGTTGTGCATATTGTTGTATACATCATGAACAGAACTCTGACTGTTGTTGTACATCAAGTTACACCTGAAGAGAAGTTTACAGGTAAAAAGCCAAACTTATCACATCTGAAAGTTTTTGGTTGTATTGCATATCTACATGTCCCAGATGAATTGAGGGCAAAGCTTGATCCAAAAGCAGAAAAGTGTGTCTTCTTTGGATACTCTCTTGAGCAAAAGGGATATAAATGTTATAACCCACTCACACGATAGGTAAAGGTGAACAGAGATGTGGTATTTGATGAAATATCAAGCTTTTATGCAAATGCCAAAGAAGGACTGAGTCTTGAACCAAATGACAAAGAAAATGCTGAAAAATCAATTGTAGAATCTCAGGTTTTGAGTGGACTGGATGCATCACCAAGCAATAGTTCCAACTCAAATCCATGGAGTGGAAGATTACGTGGAAATTTTAGTCCAGCAAATTCATCAAATACATCCAAGAAAGGTAAAGAAAAGCTTTTTGCTGGTCATAAAACATGTGCAGGTTTTGAAGACGTTGATGGAGATTCAAGTGGTTCAGAAAAGATTCTTGATGAGAAACTTGGATTGCCCTCTGTGAAGACTCCAGGAGTAAGAAGGGCACATGCAGATGATACAAGGAGAAGTGACCCAAGACCAAGAAGATCTGGGAGGATGCAAAATTGAGTGCAAAGATTGACGTATGATAGTTGTATGCCTCGTCATTGTGCCATGGCCAAGGTAATACAAGATGCTGAACCTTCTTGTTTTGAAGATGCAATTGGAATTGCAGATTGGGAATAAGCCATGGATGAGGAGATGGCTGCACTTTATGGAAATGATACATGGAAGCTGGTTCCATTGCCGCAAGGAAAGAAACCCATAGGCTACAAATGGGTTTACAAGGTAAAGAATAATGCCAATGGTAGCATAAGCAGGTATAAAGCACGATTGGTAGCTAAAGGATATGCACAAACATATGGCATTGATTATGAGGAAACATTCAGCCCTGTAGCTAAAATGTCTACTGTCAGGACACTTGTTGCATTAGCTACAGCAAAAGGATGTACTTTGCATCAGATGGATGTGAAGAATGTCTATTTACATGGTACAGGAAGAAGTATATATGGACAGCCACAAGGATATGAAGATTCAAAGCATCCAGAATACGTTTGTAGGTTGCAAAAGTCTTTGTATGGGCTGAAGCAAGCCCCTCGTGCATGACATGCAAGGATTGTTGATTACTTCACCAGCATTGGGTTTTCTTCTGTGATGTAGATCACTCACTATATGCAAGGAAGGCTAATGATGGCATCACTATTGTGGCTATTTATGTTGATGACCTGATTGTAGGTGGTGATAATGAAGAAAGCATCAAAGAGGTAAAGCAACTTCTTATGCAGTGTTGCGCTATTTCTTGGGCATCGAGTTTATACATACAAAAACAGGTATATGGATGTCACAAAGGCAATATGCCTTGAATATGCTGTGAAATGGCTGATTGTAAGCCAATTTCTATGCCATTAGATCAGAATTTGAAGTTGGATACTAAGTCAAGTGAAGCATTGGAAAATGCTACTATGTATAGGAAAATTGTGGGAAGTCTTATATATCTCACAATTACAAGGCGTGATCTAAGTTATATTGTCGGACTTGAAAGTCAGCTTATGCAGGTTCCCAGGAAGCCACATTTGGATGCTCTGAGGGGCACTCTACGTCATGTGAGTGCTACTTTGGATTATGCATTGTTTTATGAGGCTGGTGTAGATTTGCAGGTTTATGGATACATCGATGTAGATTGGGTTGGTAGCATTCCAGATAGAAGATCTACTAGTGGTTTCCTATTCTGGTGTTGCAATGGAAGCATGTGAGGCATCATGGCTAAAAATGCTTCTTGCAGATTTAGGAGTGGAAGTGGGAAAGCCTATCACTATTTATTGTGATAATCTTAGCAGCATACAGTTAGCACGGAATCTTGTTTTCCATGCTAGAACAAAGCATATCGAGGTACATTATCACTTCATCAGAGAGAAAGTATCAGCAGGTGATATTGATCTTGTTTATGTGAGAACAGATGAGCAGATTGCTGATATTTTCACCAAAGCACTTGGAGTTGAGAAGTTGAAGTAGTTTTGGGAGATGCTTGGATTACAGGATATGGCGTTGAGCTTGAGGGGGAGTGTTGAGATATCAAGCTCAACATGTGATGATCCATGATGACACATACCAGTTTTTCGTTTCTCTGGCATGTATAGTGGTCACGTCGGTATATGTCAGGGATACTTCATTGAGCTTTATTAGATTTATCTATCAAGAGTGATGGCACATTTGTTCCTTGCCAGCTCACTCATTCATGGACATTAGGTTTCTCCTTATGTACTGATCTTTATATATTGCACTTGTTGTATTCTTGTTTTTAGGTCATTCTTGTACATTCCTTTTTATGTAATAGAAGAAGAAGAAGAAGAAGAAGATCATTCTTCCTTGCCTCAATCTGTGTGTGTGCTTCTCCTTGAGAGTGAGAGTGTATGTGTGAGCTCTCTTCCTTATCTCCTTCCTTGTGACAAAATTTCCATGTAATCTTCCACTCCATGGATTCGAGTTGGAACTATTGCTTGGTGATGCATCAGGTCCACACAAACTTGAGATTCTGCACTTGATTTTTCAACATTTCTTTTCTCATTTGATTCAAGATTAATTCCTTCTTTGTCATATTTTCTACTTTTTGATCAAACTCATCCTCAACTCATCTAGAATATGTACATATGCAATGTAGTCCAATACTTTCATATGTGATAAGTTTTGCTTTTTAAGTGTAAACTTCTCTTTAGGCATAACTTGATGTGCAACAGTGGCCGAAGTTTTGTTCATGATGTATAGAACAATGTGCACTGCTTCTAACCAATAACAATGAGACCTATTCTTCTCAGCCATCAAGGCTCTTGCTATTTCTGCAATATGTCTATTTTTTTGTTTATCAACACCATTCTATTGTGGTGTGTACCTTCATGAAAACTTTTGTCGAATTCCATGACCTTTTAGAAAGCTATTAAACTCATTTGACATGTATTTACCTCCTCCATTAGATCTTAATGTTTGAATATACTTCCATGTCTACTTTTCCACCATAGCCTTAAAATTCTAGAAGTGAGTGAACACCTCACTCTTTTCTTTCATGAATATACCCATACTTTTTGTGTATGGTCATCAATGAAAGTAACATAAAACCTGCAACCACCCATACACATTTGTATGTACTATTTCTAGCACATTCTCACTAACATGCTTGTCATGCAAAAATGATGCTCTTCACTATTTACCAAATCGACATGTTGCACATATCTTTTGCATCTCTATAACCTTGAAATTTGGTAGTCCATTGACAATCTCCTTTGATTGCATCAATTTCAGCCTCTATAAATTTGCATGCCCAATTCATTTGTGTCATATCTCTATATCAGCAATAACTCTTGCACCTTTTGCAAACATGGTTGCATTCATTTTAGGAACTTTCCATTGAAGGTGAACATCCTACCCACTTTGTTTCTTTTGGCAATCAATCTTCCATATTTTTTGTACTCTTTTACACATAAGCCATCAGCATTGAGCCTGACTTGTAATCCCTAGTCAACCATTTGTCCAACAAAACTAGATTCTTTGTTATATTCGGAACAGGCATCACATCAGCAAGATGTTTTATCTTTCCATTTTCCATAGACAGTGTTATGTTTCATGTGTGCTTGATAGGATGTGGTTTCATCGCATGTTTCAACATATCCAGGAACTGGCAATTTTTGCAAACTATGAAACCATTTCGCATAACTGGTCATGTGAGTTGAACAACCTGAATCAACATCGAATACATTACCATTTGATTTTGAAACATCAATAGACATCATATTCATCGTATGATGTTGGACCATGAACAACTTCTCAGAATCATTTGCACTTGTGGACGCATAATTGTTTTTCTTCCTTCTGTTATTTTGATTCTTCAACCTGCAATCACGTTCAAATTGTCTAGCTTTACCAAAATTCTAGAATCCTTTACTATCATTACCTGAATCATTTCTTCGGAAATTTCTACCGCCTCTTTGGTTTCTCCCGCCTCGAAATTGTACTCACTTCTATGAAGCTCCTAAACCACAAAGGCACACTTCCACCTTATCATCATCATCTACATTCATGCCAATAGATGCAAATGACTCACATATGCTTTTGTTTTTTAGGGTGTAGTCACTTACTGGCATGCCTTTTTCTCTTGTGTATGCAAGTCGTTCTTTAGTTGCAATTTTGGTGCCTTTGTATTGGTCTAATACAATGTGACAAAACTATTCCAAGCCTCTTTCGGAGTCTTGGCATCCTCTATGTGCCCAATCATACTAGCATGTATGCTAACAGATAATCATTACATTACCTTTCATGCTCCTTCATTCTATTCTTCATATGCTCTTAACTAGTCTGCAATTTGATTCCTCTCAAGTAACTATGGAGCATTTTCATTCTCTCCTTTGATGTACTTCAAGTAGCCTTTTCCCATCAAGAAATTCTTCGTTCGGAATCTCCAAACATGGAAGTTTTCCTTTCCACTGTAGTGCTCATAAGCTGAATCATTCCATCCGCACTTACCATTTCTACAACAATTCACAGTCACACTATGGGGTGATGGGAGTAGTGTGAACTATGAGCATGAGAGTCATTTTCTGAGACCAACGGGGTTAGTGGCACCAATGCTCTATTAAGGTGCTCCTCTACCATTGCATACTTAACTGGGATCACATTGGCAGGAGCTGTTGGTTGGTTTCCTAGGATAGGAATGCTCTATTAAGGTGCTCCTCTACCATTGCATACTTAACTGGGATCACATTGGCAGGAGCTGTTGGTTGGTTTCCTAGGATAGGTTGCGGCCTATATGGTGCTTGATATTGCTGTTGTGGCCTATAATATGGTTATTGTTATTGATTCTGATACTTACCCTACTGGTAAGGCTTCTGATAATATGGAAAATCTTGAGCCGTATGATTTGAGTACTTCCTCTCAATGGTGCAACATAGATCATTAGGGTTTACTTAGGGCTGAGCCATAAATATACATGGTTTAGTGCCCTCTTTGAGAAAGGATCATGAAAGTTTGTTGAAGGCCCAAAGCTAATTGTGAAATGCATTACAAAAGTCAATTTTTATTATCTGCATGGTAGAGCATTGATGGGCAAGTTTATTTTCATTGTAGAAGTGAACTCGGACATGGATTTTTGGCATTCAAGCCTCAACTACACTAGTCAAAAGTGTTCTTACATAAAGAGGATGTCAAAGGCATAAGCTAAATTTTATAGTGAATATCAATATAACAAGCAAGAAAAGAATTCCTTTTATTTTGGTATATCTTTTAAATCTAATCTTCTTAAATTTCTATTCTAATGTGTGTAGCATACTTAACAATTCTATGGAGGGATTTTCTTACTTCATTTCCTTTTTTTATGATTGTTCTAGAAAATTGGAGTCAAATTTTGATAAATATTGTGAGTTACATGGCTTATAGAGGGAAGTAGCAACACCTCTTCTAACATCATGACTAAGTGATATAATAGGGCATTGTATGAGAGAGTGAGATGCATGTTGTTTGAAGCTAATCTTCTCAAACATTTTGCAAAGAGGCCTTAGAAACTCCAATTCATATTTACAATCAATCTCCTTGCATTGCTTTGAAAGGTGGCATTCGTGAAGAGATTTGTCTAATCCATTTGAATTCATATAACCACCTATATATCTTTAATTATGATGTTTTTTTGTGAATGTGAGACATGACTTAAAAAAATAAGCTTGATGCAAAATCCATTAAGAGAATCCTCATGGGTGATGAACATGAAGGTGAAATGGGGCTATTGCATATCCTACCAACTTAAATAGGTACATGTATTGCAATGTTGTGCTTGATGAAATAAAGTTGCTTAAAAATAATGTTGCCTCAAAAAGTTCAAATTTTGGCATGACTAGACACTTTATGCTAAAAATGAGCCCCACATAAAGCTGAAAATGATTATGATCTTGTGGTAATTGAGCTAAATGGTGATGGATATGCTAGCAAACTTACAAATTCGGGCAAACTTCCACTAGATGAAGCCTTGTACATGCAAGTCAACACAAGAAATGGTTGATCAAAGCATGGTCGAATCTTGGCTAAACTTATTATTGCATGTTCTTGTAGTGTTGAATGAGAGCTATGTAACACTCATGTTTGGAAGCATTTTCCCCTTCGAAAACCAAACCCTAACTTCAGTTTTTATTTGAAAAGCAACTTGAAAAACATATTTTTAATCAACAATCAAGATTTTAAGTTAATAAAACATAAGACCTTATGGTGGAGATTTATTGCACCATATTTACTTGTGCCACATCATAATATGCTGCTTAATCATCAGTATCAAAAGGTTGCAAAAAGAAAAATCTGGGCATGGGGGTCTTTTCGCTTAAGAAAAATAATAGTGCTTTTTGAAAAGCATGTGCCTACTATCAACCTATATAAATAGATGTGTAATAGTTCATAATCATCACTTTTGGAGGCTTACCCTTCAGCTATGTGTGCTTGGAGGTCTACATCAACATATGAAGGTGTGTTTTCATCAACAACTTCAAGGTGTGCTGCATAATTCATTCTTTTCTTACCTGGAGGAGTTGGAGGAGATTGTACTACAACCATAGGAGATTCATCAAGTATAGGGATAGCTTGTAAATCAAGGCTTATCATCTAGCTATCCTTTTGTAACTTGTGTAACGAATTATGTTGAGTTTTTCTCCTTAAAATCTCTCTCATGTGGAATCTATTCTTCATGTTGTCTCTATTCTTTCTCTATCTCTATATCAATTGTAACTTATTTGCTAACAATTTGGTATAAGAACAAGAAAAAATAGAGTACATAGAGAATAATGCCACATATAGAAAAATATCTTCTTGGAAGGTATCAAATCAAGCTCAGCCAAATATTCAGCAGTGCACATCAAATAATCAATTCATAGGAAGTTGCTGAAAATTGCATTCAAGAGTTTGACTCCAAAAGGGGTGATAATGAAGGAGAAGGGGACAGGTTTCAAGTATTACAACAGCAACAATATTGTGGACATCTTACATACAAACAAAACTGCATGAAATTCAAGCTTAATGCTAAAATTTTCTACAGATTTATTAGACAAATAGCGTTGGAGTTGAAAATCAAAGTTCTAATGCTAATTAGGGTTAATCAATGATTTTCATATGTTGGCATACAACTTTTGATGGTACAAAGCAAGAAGGGGTTTGCCTTCCACGTGAAGATAATTAGCATGAGGATCAACATGTGGTGGACATTGTGTTTAAAACCTTCTTGTGATGTATGTATGTGTGTGTTGATAGGTTTAGTATAAAGTCTTGTTTTGAGAGGCTTCAGCAACCTTGAAACTCTTGAGGATATATTTTAGTACATATCTTATCTTTAAAAATAGTATATTTTTGTTGTCTCTATCCTTCCAAGTAGTATGTATGGGATGTATGAGTACTCTTTGTGATGTGTTGGAGAATGCTCGTCTTGTCAAAGATCCTAGTGTGTATTGTGGATACTTTGTATGATCTATGAAAATTATACACGTACCAAAAGCTTGATATTTGAGACATGTCTAATCTGTAATATGTGAGAAACTCATGTATGCAACTAGTGTCAGGTTAGGAGGGCAATCGTTAGCAATGAGTAAACTTGGGCAATCTTCAACTAGATGAAGCCCTATACATGCAAGTCAACACAAAAAATAACTAGTCAAACCATGGTCAACAAATTTTGGCTAAAACTTTTATTGCATATTCTTGCAGTGTTTAATGACAGCTATCCAACAGTATATATAACGTGTTGGAGAGCATTTTCCCCTTCAAATCAAACCCTAAATTCAGGTTTTATGTGAAAAGCATAGTTTTGACCAACGGTCAGGATTTTAAGTTAATAAAGCATAAGATCTTGTGGTGGAAATCGATTGTGATATGTTTAACAATGCCACAATATCATACGCTGCTTAGTCATCAATATGAAAAGCCTGTGGAAAGAAAATGCTGTGCGGAGACTTTTCTTTTTTTTAATCACAGTGCTTTATGAAAAGCATGCATCTACCCTCAGCCTATTTAAATAGATGTGCAGTAGTCCATAATCATCACTTTTGAAGGCCTACTCTTCAGCTATGCGTGATTGGAGATCTAAATCTACATGCAAAGGCATGTCTTCATCAACAACTTCAAGGTGTGCTGCGTCATTTATTCTTTTCTTACTTGGAGGAGTTGGAAAAGATCGTACTGCAGCCACAAGAGATTCATCAAGTACATGGACAGCTTGTAAATCAAGGCTCATCATCTAATTATCCTTTTGTAACTTCAATCTTGAGATGTAACGAATTATGTGGAGTTCTGCTCCATATATCTCTCTGATGTGCCGTCTATTCTTCATCATGTCTCTATTTTTTCTCTATCTCTATATCAGTTGTAGCTTATTTGCTACCAGGATAGCCATTACTTGCTCCCGATTGCAATGAACAGCCACAAAATCATGCTGAAAATAAAGCTGTAAATGATGGACAGCAGCCCCAAAATGAAAACATTGTGATCCTTCTTGATATATACCCTCTACCAGAGAATGCATATAATTGAGTGTGAAAGTTTACAAGAGTTTGAAAGCAAGTGAGAGGTAAGAAAATTCAGCAAACAAATACAAAATTAGCTCGTTGAACTAAAGGAGCTTTACCAAATATGAAACTCAAACCAACTTTGACTCCAATAGACAAGACACCAATTAATGTATATTACCACGAATTCAGCTACAAGAGTGTAATGATGGTACAATCTCCAAAATCAGCATGGCTGAAGTGCTTCCTCCTCTTCATGTATATGCCCAGTACACATTCACTGATTGATGATACAATTGGTCAGTCCATAGCTCTCTTTAATAATCAGGTGTAAAATTTTATAACAGCTGATTTTCACATTATCTTGTGCTATAGCTGCTTTTGGCTTAAACATATTTTGACTGAATCTGAAAATCAAGCCACCAACTACCAACTACCAACTTATATATTGGAAAGAAGATCTTGCAACTTGAGTTTTCATTATTTAAAACTGTTTTTTCTGACTTTTTCTGCTTTTTGGTGCTTTTGAACTTACTTTTGAACAAAGTTTGCCTTATTCTCAATGTAAAGCACGTTGCTCCTTGACCTTAATGAGACAAAAATCCTAAGTGTTGTGTATGGATAGCTCTCTTGATGCTCTACTAACTATTTGACAGGTATAAATGGAATTCTGAATTTGATAAAATCTCTAATTTAACCAAAACCCTAATTACAAAATATGCACAAAGAAAATGTATTCCCACGAGCGCTTGTGAAAGCAGGCAAACATTGAACCAAAAGTAGCCCTAGAAGACAGCCATACGATCCAATCCTCTGAACCTCATATGAATTCAGATGTTTGAACCTACAGATCCACATACCCTAAAATCCACTTAAGAGGAACAAATGGAGAGAGATACACAGAGAACTCACAAATTTGAAGGATGCTAGTGCATGCTAATCTTAGAGGGAGGAGATCGATTGGGAGGGAAAGAAAGTTCATAAAAGAGAAATTTTACCCCTAAAATAGGGTGGATGACCATCTTGAGGACAGGAATATAGAGAAATCATATAAGAAGGCACAAATTGTAATGAGAGGCAGCTATGCTCACACGTTTCTAGAGAGAGCTGCTCAATCTCGGAGAGAGAAAGTGAGAAACCTCCTTTCGAAGGAAAAAAAAGGGGTTTCGGGTAAAAACAAGGGATGAAGGTATAAAAAAAAGGATGGGGGCCCATATGATCCTCCAAACATTGAAAAGAAAAGCATCTTATGGATTAAAATTGAGAAATACCCATTGTAAGGTTCAGTGGAGAGCCTAGGATTAATTCCACGGTTTCTCAATACATCACACTGCAATAGCTGTATGCAAAAGAAATAAGTTGCACACTAAATGTAAAAAATGTCCGATGTTAATCACTAAGAAGCTTTGAATCAAGGTTGAACAAGGCTTTGACCCCAGCTGCATTACTATCACAGCAAAAATGCAAAATTTGAGCTTGCTTTGGGAATCGAGTAACATTCTTAGCCTAATCATAGTAAAAAAAGGTGCCAAGGTGCCGAAGTCATAGTACCCAATATCATTGTAAGCAAAATCCAATCTGTCACAGAGGGAAATAATATGTCGATTTAGGCTCTTCTAACTATTATAAACAGGACACTGAAACCATATTACCCAAGACTGTTATCTGTGACAGCAACATGTATACAAACTCAAATTTTCCAAAAAATGTTTCTGCTACATTTTCAAACTTAGTAAGTGATATCCTTATGTTCCAAACTTCCATGACAGACAGCACAAGACATAGACCTGGGTCCAAACTTCAGTATTATGTATGATGACAAGGCAATAAACACAAGGTGATAAAATTTTCATTAAGAGCACACCAAAAATAGGTATGCCTATGTATAGGAATATTTCATGTGCATAAGCATTAGAGTAAGAGCAAAAGATGCTCTTGTACACACTGTGTGCCAGCCAAGCATTCCAGGCATCTATTCATGGTTCCCATGCTTTCCCTGGTTTCTTGAAAAAATCCACCTGTTGAACTCGTACCTGTTTCCTTCTCTGTGGCTTCAAGCATGCTGGTATACTGCTTACAGCATGTGGGACTGGATTATTGAAAAAGAAAAGCATCTTATGGATTAAAATTGAGAAATACCCATTGTAACGTTCAGTGGAGAGCCTAGGATTAATTCCAATCTCAATACATCACACTGCAATAGCTGTATGCAAAAGAAATAAGTTGCACATTAAATGTAAAAAATGTCCGATGTTAATCACTAAAGAGCTGTGAATCAAGGTTGAACAAGGCTTTGACCCCAGCTGCATTACTATCACGGCAAAAATGCAAAATTTGAGCTTGCTTTGGGAATCGAGTAACATTCTTAGCCTAATCATAGTAAAAAAGGTGCCAAGGTGCCGAAGTCATAGTACCCAATATCATTGTAAGCGAAATTCAATCTGTCACAGAGGGAAATAATATTGTCGATTTAGGCTCTTCTAACTATTATAAACAGGACACTGAAACCATATTACCCAAGACTGTTATCTGTGACAACAACATGTATACATATTCAAATTTTCCAAAAAATGTTTCTGCTACATTTTTCAGACTTAGTAAGTGATATCCTTATGCTCCAAACTTCCATGACAGACAGCACAAGACATAGACCTGGGTCCAAGCTTCAGTATTATGTATGATGACAAGGGAATAAACACAAGGTGATAAAATTTTCATTAAGAGCACACCAAAAATAGGTATGCCTATGTATAGGAATATTTCATGTGCATAAGCATTAGAGTAAGAGCTAACGATGCTCTTGTACACACTGTGTGCCAGCCAAGCATTCCAGGCATCTATTCAGTTCCCATGCTTTCTCTGATTTCTTGATAAATTCCACCTGCTGAACTCGTACCTATTTCCTTCTCTGTGGCTTCAAGCATGCTGGTATACTGCTTACAGCATGTAGGACTGGGAGTGTCAAGCATCGAAATGGTCATTTGCTTTGATGCTTGACCAGATAGAAGTGCATCATTAACTAAAGTCACTTGAGTGGAACTCCTTGAATGATTGGAACTCCTTGAATGATTATGTTACTACAGACGTTTCGAATAGCCAGACCCATTGCATTTCCTACATAAAATTAGGCCTGACCCCAAAAAGAAGGAATGAGATAAAGAGAGATTTTGTATACACATGCTATTATATGGATATAAATTACATATACCTGCTCCTTTACAAACACGACAATCAGTGAAACCAGCATCTCCCTTCATCTTTCCACCAACACAAAATACACACTTCGTACCACCTAACAAAGTTGTGAAATGTCAGTCATTGTGTAAAACACACATGCACGGACTAATGAGACCTTAAACCACAGACACTACAAACCACTAGTATCAAGAATTAACCACATCTATAAAGCAAAACTTTTCATCCACAGGTTACTGCAAGCCATATCAAGACCTTTGCATTAAAATCTGTAGCCAGTTCTTGGCATTCCTCCAATGCTAAAGCATATGCCTTTTCAAAAATCAACCGAAGATCAGCTGGAGACAAGACCTGCTGGAAGCCACTATAAGATGTTCAGCTGAACTATGGAATGTGATTGGACTAGAGGAGAAGCACTCTTTAAAGTTCGGCTTCAAAAGTACTCCACTTCCTTTGATAGCGCTTAAAAGCATTCCATCTCTTTAGACATCGCTCAGCACTCAGCTGTATTTTGTAGAAGAATCAAAATTTACCATACTTGCTTGCCTTAGAAATGCTAAGGAAGTTATAACCTAAGAGATCAAGCTCAAACTGTTAGAGATTTTATGTTTTAGAAGTTGGGCAATAAGCTTTCTATGGGTGATAACCTTCTTACCATAGCAAATTCATTGTTGCCTTTAAATATCTGAAAATTCACTTAACCGCTTTCCAATGAATTTTGAGAGGTTTATGTATGGACCTTGATACTTGAGAAACTGCAAACTGTATATCAGGATATGTATTACAAAGATAAATCAAGCATCCCTATTGGACTATATATTGTAGCATTAAAAAAATTGTGAATCTGCTTTTGCCTAAAAAAAAAAACATTAGCATTCATAGGAGTTTGAATAGTTTTTGAATCCTGAATTCCAAACCTTTCCAAAAGTTTCTCGATGTACTTATGCCGTGTCATGAATACACAATTATCCTTGTGAATAAACTCGATACCAAGATAATAATGTAGAAAACCAAGATCATTAACTTTCTTAAGTTCTGAGTTAAAAAAATTGAATATCTGAATTTTTGAGACATGTCATGAGCATATCATAAACATAAATGATGATTGTAATCAAAACATCTTCCTCCGACTCAACATAAAGTGTAGGAGATGCTTCAGAGCTTTTAAAACCAATGGAAAAATGATACAAGTGTATCTTTTCATACCATGTTCTTTAGGCCAGCTTCAAACCATAAATTGCTTTTATCAATTTGCAAACAAGATTCTCTTTATCTTTGACTTCAAGCCTTTTTATTGTTATATGTAAACACTCTCATGTGCATGTCCATTAACAAATGTTGTCTTGATATCTAATTGATAAATACTCGAACCAAAGAATGAAGCTAAAGAAAGAACAAATGACTATGATCATTCTAGGTGTAGTTGCAAAAGTTTTATCATAGTCAATAAATTTCTTTTTTGCACATCCTTTCACTACTAACCTTGCTTTGTATTTATCAAATAGCACCGTCAGCTTTTCTTTTGATCTTGAATATCCATTTAACACCAATAGCTTTCTTTCCTTTCGGCAAAGCTTCCATGTTTGATTCTTGTGAGAATCAATATCCTCTTTCATTGCTTTCTTCCACAGAAGATTATGTAATTCTTCTTGAACACTTGCAAGTTCATTCACAACTGAAGGAAGTTCTAAAATAGCATGAATATCAATAATGTTTTGTGTTATTTACCTCATCTTCTTGATCACGATTTTTATTTTCTGAAATGGAGGTTTTTTCGAAATATGTGCCAAACGTTTCATTCGTTCGATCGTTTGTTTCTTGAGAACTTTGAGGTTGGAACTTGGTAGACTGCCGCTGCTCCTAAGTTGTGAGAGAGAGAGAGAGAGAGAGAGAGAGAGAGAGCCCACAGCCTGCTGAGTGCAGCTCTAGCCTCCATTAACATATGTGCAGCTGAAGCCATAATCCATTATTTGAAGCCATAATCCGTTATTTGTTTACACAATACAACCAAAGAGAGAGAGAGAGAGAGAGAGAGAGAGAGAGAGAGAGTGAGAGTCTAGCCTTCTACTAAGAGAGCCTTCAACTTTCTGTAGTCTTTGACCCTTGAAGCTTCAAGCATAGTACTATCATCTATGGGTCGTACTCCTGCTGATGTCCGATCCCATGTTAAGGCCACTGGACCTAATACTTGGGAATGCAAGTATTGCAAGGGTATCTTTACAGGTAGTGCATCGCGCATCAAGGCACACCTTCTTGGTTTGAGAGGTGGTGGCATTGGAAAATGTCACTCTGTGCCTCAACAAATCATGGAGGACTTGACTGTGAAATTGCAATTGAGTCAAGGTGTTGGGAGTATGGAAAAGGGCTCGCACTGATAGTGTGAGTTCTAGTGGTGCATCGGTAGATGTTGTGGCTACTCCGTCTTCACGAGCACGACCACCCTCTAATAATGGTCCCATACCTAGGAACTTGCCAGAGAGCAATGTCTTCATGAGGAGTAGCATGAAGGCATCAATGCAAAAACAAGCAATGGAGGAAGCCAAGAAAGAGATCGGCAAATTATTTATTTTATGTGGCATCCCCTTCAATGTAGCTAATACTACTGCATGGAAGAGGGCAATGAGAGCTATCAGTCGCATAGGCACTCCTTGGGAGGGACCATCGGGGAGAGTTCTACGTACTAGTGAGCTTACTAAACAAAAGCTTGCAATAGAGACTGAGATGTTATCATTGCGTGCTACATGGGAGAAATATGGGTATTCCATTTTATGTGATGGATGGTATGATATGCGCAAGAGGAACATGTATAACATTATGGTTTCCTCTTGCAAGGGAACTATGTTTCTACGTGCCATTCCAGCACATGCACCTGGGACTGTTGTCACAGGTGAATTCATATTCTCCCATGTAAAAAAAGCCATAGAGGATGTTGGGTCACGTAATGTCATTCAAGTGGTCACAGACAATGGATCCAATTGTGTGGCTATGGGTCGTATGCTAGAGGAAGAATACCCCAAAATCACATGGACCCCTTGTGCGAGTCATAGTTTAGACCTCTTGATGGAAGATATAGGGAGCTTGCCATGGATTGAGAACATTCTTACTAAAGCCAAATTTATAGTGAAGTTCGTTACTAGCAGACCCAAAGTCCAAAATATATTCCGTTCACATAGTGATTTGGAGCTTCAAAAGCCAGCTTTCACACGATTTTGTTATATATTCATTGTATTGGACAGAGTATTGAGAGTGAGGAAAGGTCTCCTTCGTACAGTTGTAGCAGAGGAGTGGTATCAGATACCTCATTCTAGAGATGGAGACCCTTTATTTATGCGATTTTCATCACTTGTCATGGGAGAGGATGCCTTCTGGTCGAAGGCAGAGGTTCTCATTGCTGCCCTTCAGCCAGTATATTCCGTGCTTCGTATTACAGACATGGAGGGAAGCACACTCGGACTTGTATACGAGTATGTCAGTCGTATACAAGGATGCATTGCGGATGTATAAGGTCTTTCAGATACAGAGTAAGTGGTCTATTTCATAATATATATATTATAAATATATATAATATATTATAATTTATAATTTATTTATCATGATTCGAATTTCATATACATGTAAGTTTGTAACATAACATTATACATTGTTAAAACTGTTGCAGGCGTCATGATTTGTGTGAAGCAGTGTGTAGGAGATGGGATTGGTTTCACAAACCAATCCACGCAGTTGCTCACATACTCCACCCTTTATGGAGATCGGAGGCCCAGGATACAGATGTCACTTTAGAGGACAGTTGGATAGAGTATTTGGGACGATGGACCGAAGGAGATATGGCATTGTATTCACAGTTGCAGAAAGAGCGTCCGCAATTTCGGTCCATGGAGAGGTATTTTGGACAGCCCACTGCGAGATTGAGAGAGAACCAGGTTTCCCCTATCACTTGGTGGGAAATATATGGTGTTGGTACTCCTCTATTGGTATGTTTCAACTATCTCAAAGATATGGTTTCTTTTTTATTATAATTATCATATTATGATGGAATCATTATACTTATTTATAATAACATAAATTGTCATGAATGATCATTGATGACTCTTATTCCTCTTCACAGAGGAAACTGGCATTACTGATTTTATCTCAAGATTGTAGTACCGGTCCAACAGAAAGGAACCAGAGCACGTGGGCATTGTTTCACACAAAAAAGAGAAATAGATTGAGCCCACAACAACTTGAGAAACTAGTGTACAGATTCGTCCAGATCCAGACACTAGTCTACCAGAGGATTGGGAGCAGAGATCAACATCATCTAGCAGTGATGATGATGATTCACTTGCAGACATAGAGAGAGTCATGGGTCTTCATAGTGATAGTGGATCTACCTCCTCATGGGCTAGTTCATTTGATGACGATGTTGGGATTGATGATATTGTAGATGAAGAGTCCGAGCCTTGACTTCCGATGCTCGACTCTTTACATTTTATTGTTATTCTTCATGACTCATGATGTATTCAGATTCCGCTATCGAGATTCCATATTATTCATGACTCTTTATGCTCGTATTTCATTGCTATGTTTGTAATTGGAATAGTGTACTTAAATTTTAAAAGTCTCCAGTTTCATGTCTTTGTAGTCTTTTGAATCGTGATGAAAATTGAAATGATGAATGTTTTACAAATTACATTTGAATAGTATGTATTGTCTAATTGTCTATGCTTGAAGCTTCATACAATTTTGTATGTATATCTATAGTTTTTATGAAAAAAAATAAAAATCTCTCTGAGCGGATAAAAACCCCGATTTTTATTTTGGGTCTCAACGATCTAAACGATTAAATCTCGATTTAAATCTCTTGGTCACACTATGACGGTACGTACGGTACATTCTATACGTAAGGAATGTGTGTGGTACGTGTTCGCATGACTTTTCTTTTGGTCTGTTATTTTAAGGATCACATATAATGCAAAATATACATTGACATTTTGTTGGTATTCTAAGGTTTGAATACCATATGTTGGAAGTGGGCCACAATAACAATATATCAAAGGTTTAAAGGATCTTCCAACAAATGAACCTTAACATACACACCTTAAGACTCAAAATTAGATGAGTGAGAAATAGAGAGAGAATAGACGAGATTTCAAGTGTAACAGTAAGCTATGAGGTTCACCTACACTAACTTATATATGAATGTCAAATTACAATGTGTATCTGATACAAACTGACAATATGCGTATCTAGGCGGAAATAGGATCTAAATACAAGAAATTGTGTGCCTAAGAGGTATGAAGAGTTTGTGCGTGAGAATATGGAGGGTACGAACAATTTAGAACTATTTTACAGCAAACCCAAATTCTGATCAACCTAAATAAAAAACGAGTGATCTAGCAAGTAAGAACGGAAATAGACTTGCTACTCACAGTAAATCAACAATGAATGTTGATGGTATGCTTGCAGAATCTCCTCCAAATATCTCTTGAAGTAGACCACAACTCCTCCAAGAGTGTGAGAACTCCTCCTCCAAGATGGCCCCTAATGATCACCTCCTCAAGAGTGTGTGAACACTCTCTCTTCAAGAAGACCTCCTCCTTGAGTTGAGCACTTAAGCTCCTTCAGATGATCCTTGAGTGATTGCTTGAGTGATGATTATGAAGTGAGCTTTGGCTCTCTTATAAAGCTTTGGTTGATGTTCAAAAGCATAACAAAAAATAAAGCTACATTCGAAATAACCAATGCGAAAAACAATGCTGCCACGAATTTGAGTTTCTCCAAAAAGCTACGCAAATATTTGGCGCTAACTTAGCAAAAAAATCTCGGTGAGTATTTTGCCAAAAAGATGCTTTTCAAAGAGACTTCGTCACTGCACTACACGGGAATCGAACCCACGCTATTGGGATGGCAATGAGTTCTTCTAACCACATTGCCACGTGTTTCTTGTTGAACCTTTTATCCAAAATTTTCATATTATCGCTATTCCAGCGATTTGAACTTTGGACTTATTTGGACCATTATAGACATATGTTTCCAACACATTTTATATATTATAAAGATACATATAGTACATATATACAAACAATCCACATACAATGTACATGTTACATATATAGATAAATACACATTACATATATATAAGCATGCATACACACATAGAGCTTACATGTAAATACATACAAATTACGAATTCCATACATACATGATACATATATATTGCATTCATACACACTAGTATAGTACATACATGTTATTGATAACCTAAATACATATTAAATTATTAATAACCTACATGAATACATAGATGCATACATACATATTACATAGTACATAAAATGTAAATAGGTGCAAAATACATATTACATACTTATTCTACATACATACATACAAGTTTGCACATTGCATACAATACCATGCATACATATTACAAAGCACATACATACATACATATAATATGCATAGTACATACATACATATCACTATACATGATACTACATGGTACTCTACACATACTACATATATATCATGATTCAGCCTATACATACATATCAAGATTCAGGCCATATATATCAACCAAGTGGGTTTCATCTCTCTCTCTCTCTCTCTCTCTCTCTCTCTCTCTCTCTCTCTCTCTCTCTCTCTCTCTCTCTCTCTCTCTCTCTCTCTCTCTCTCTCTCTCTCTCTCTCTCTCTCTCTCTCTCTCTCTCTCTCTCTCTCTCTCTCTCTCTCTCTCTCCTCAGAGTATCATCACACCAGCTCGAGATTGAGATTGGGCGAGCCACACATACCCCCAGGGATGAGCGATTATGCAAGATATGTAGAGAGGAGGTGGAGGACGAGGAGCACTACACATGTAGATGCCAGGCATATGAGGACATCAGAGACCGCTACCCACAGCTCTTCAGGGGGCCTAGAGAGATCAGGGCTTTATTGGGGACAGAGGACCAGCGCCCTCTAGGTCGTTTCCTAGTAGAGCTCCAACACCACCGCGCATCACTCCTCCAGCAGCAGATGGAGATACACCTGGCCCCCCCCCTCAGACTCATATTACAGATTTTTTCAGACCCACATACACTCGAGGGCCAAGCTCGATGCGGGGTGTCACATTACACAGAGCAGAGGAGCTTAGACGACAGCGTCGACGACCGAGACCCCTTGTCCGGAGAGCTCGTCCACATCATAGAGAGATTCAGGCGATTCACGCACGCCATGACATGGAGATACAGAGACGTCAGCAGCGCACCCCTATCGATTTGGACGCCCAGAGCATTTTGAGGATCGCCATGATGCCTTACCCACCGATGCATTATATCCTACACCCACTCCAGGCATTTAGGGGGTTGTGACACCATCGAGCCTCCCCTCCCTATGCATATCATGTTTGTATCTCACCCATTGAGCATATAGAGTGCATACCCATAGCACCCCATACCCTTGATGCCAGCTACTATCCCTCCTTTTATACCCGTTTGTAGTACTCACACTTTATTTTCGTTTTGGCTCACAGTGGATTGGATCATACTGATGTATATGTTTTGTCTCATAGGCCGATTTTGGCCTCTAATAGACGTTAAAAAGTCTTTCTTTCTTTTCTCTCTCTCTCTCTCAAGTCCCGTGACCGCATCACACGTGGGTACACACCACTAGCTTTGATGGAGAGACAGTGCCACTATGCATATTTTCAGGAGCCCCGCACAAAGGGATGGCTCTTCGACACTTTGGTTACACCATCACTCATGTATGGGGGAGCCATATGGGGGCCGGGATTAGCTACATCTATATGGACAGCATTGGAGAGGCCACAGATCCTCATGATTGCCAGACTTATCCGCAGCAAGTCTTCAGTACCACGTGAGATCATTAGAGCATAGCTCGCTGCACCACCGATGCTAGTTGAGGCACTATTCCAGACAGAATGCCTATTACACAAACTTCGGAGCATGGATACAGAGCGCATTGCTTATCGTGCTTTCCAGGCATCACGTGATATGGCGTTGGCAGGCGACACCTCCTCATGGTATGCAAAGACACGAGACTGGCCCACCATGGTTTTGACATAGACAGGCTACCACCACTACAGTACGACTTACATGCACCCACCTACTCGCTCTCTCATCAAGAGAGGAATAGGATCATTCGTCATAGGGTCATTCGTCAAGAGATATTGCATACATACATACAGAGGACATGGGTGAGCCCTAGGGATACATTGCCACCGAAAATGCTCTATTACCGTGAGCATTTTCTACATATATCCGACGAGGGCTTCATCGAGATTCCAAGGTACATGCAAACATACCTACCCCACCACCTTCGAGTCGTCATTGGGAAGCTCCGAGTTTCATCACATCAGCTCGAGATTGAGAGGGGTCGGTCCAAGGGAGTCCCCCGTAAGGAGAGGTGGTGCCCAATATGCAAGACAGAGGTAGAGAGTGAGGAGCATTTTGTTATCAGATGCCCAGAATACTTAGACCTACGAGCATAGTTTCAGATAGAGTCTTCGCTCCAATTGTGCATGACTATGGGAGACCAGCGACGCTTGGGGCGCTTCCTCACAGCAGCATACGAGAGGCGAGAGCGATCACTACAGCCCACACATCAGACACGGATGAGCACCCAGCAGACCATTACTCAGTTCTTTCAGCGAGCTGAGATATGTCAGAGAGGTCCATCTATAGGGCTCACGCTCCACCAGGCAACAACACAGAGAGGATGATGCCGACCACACATGGTTGGATATCGTCGACCACGAGTATATGAGGAGGATATCTCACTCTTCAGGACAGCCTACGACCGCATGATGGAGCAGAGGCGTACCACCACCCCCTGGGTTGTCTTCCTTAAGGAGGCACTCAGCCCACCACCGATGTACCATATACTACACCCACCTCCACCCATTACCAGTAGCTAGGGTATTTTACTCACTCACATTATAGATCCCCCATGTATTAGGTGGCCATTATCTGCAGAGTCAGAGCCACGTCTTCCCAACCTTTTCCAGCCCTATATAGCTTTGTGTAGCGAGTACTTTTTATTTCATTTCATTTTCTACACAGGGTTACTACACTTGTACATGGTTTTGTCTCATAGGCCAAGTTTGGCCTCCAAAAGACGTTAATATGACTTTCTTTCTTTCTTTCCTCTCTCTCTCTCTCTCTCTCTCTCTCTCTCTCTCTCTCTCTCTCTCTCTCTCTCTCTCTCTCTCTCTCTCTCTCTCTCTCTCTCTCTCTCTCTCTCTCTCTCTCTCTCTCTCTCTCTCCCCCCACCACCAATGTACCACATACTACACTCACCTCCACCCATCACCAGTAGCTAGGGCGTTTTACTCACATTTTGGATCCCCCCATGTATTAGGTGGCCACTATCTGCAGAGTCAGAGCCACGTCTCCCCAGCCTTTTCCAACCCTATATAGCTTTGTGTAGCGATATACTTTTTATTCCATTTTATCTTCTACACAGGGTTACTACACTTGTACATGGTTTTTGTCTCATAGGCCAAGTTTGGCCTCCAGAAGACGTTAATATGACTTTCTTTCTTTCCTTCTCTCTCTCTCTCTCTCTCTCTCTCTCTCTCTCTCTCTCTCTCTCTCTCTCTCTCTCTCTCTCTCTCTCTCTCTCTCTCTCTCTCTCTCTCTCTCTCTCTCTCTCTCTCTCTCTCTCTCTCTCTCTCTCTCTCTCTCTCTCTCTCTCTCTCTCTCTCTCTCACACAGAGCACCCTAGGTGAAGTCTTCCTTATGGGGGACTTCAATGGCCGCACCCGGTCACATCAACGTGAGGCATATGACATGGATCATCCACATCTCATGAGGGGTAGAGACCCGGATGAGACGAGCACCAGTAGAGTATAAGCAGATATGGGTCAGGACCATAGTTGTTCGCAACGTTTTAGCAACGTCCAAGGCAACGTGTTGCTAACGCGTTAGCAACATAGCAACGTTTGGGCCTAGACGTTGCTAAAACGTTGCGAACGCGATTTTTTTCTTTTGGGTTTTTTTTTTTAATATTTTGGTGCCCTAAGCTTCGTATAACTAATATATGATGAACTCCATACTTTCACACATATATATAAATACATAGATATAAATTATGAAATAAAAGTAGATATGCGACATGTCGTATGCATATTATACACATACATACATATTACATACATACATGCATACATCATGCATGCATGCTTGCATACATACATATATACATACATACATACATACATACATACATACAAGTAGATACATGCATATTACATACATAGATATACCATGCATAGTTGTAATTACATATATACAAGCATACATATATAGTATAGGTCAAACATGGATATATATAGTATAGATTATTGAGTCCAAATTAGTCCCTACACAATTCAACATTCACGGTGATGCGAGTACCAAGTAATCATATCAATCATCATAGAAGAGTACCCTTGGATTTGAAGGGTAAAGGCTAGGAATGAAACTTTTGTACAAGATCTGTAAGTGCACTAGAAGGAGAACATGGGAAATCCCAAATATCTGGCTATCTCAAGGCGATAAGGTGCATTGAGAAAATCATACACAAATGAATCTCTCATTCTCCATTCTCCATGCTTTTTTATTGCATGTACTGGACATTTTGGACAGGATTTTAAATAATTTCTAATCCCTCCTAAAGAAAATATACTTTGGAGTATTTTTTGGACTAAAAAAAAATTGCATGCAAAGCAACGCGTTGCGAACGTAGCAACGTTGCGAAGTTGCGGTTGCGAAGTTGCGAACCGTTCACAACGCGTTGCGATGCAACTATGGCTCAGGACACCACTGGGTATGGAAGACATCTGCTTGAGCTAGGCAGCCGACACCATCTCGTTATATATAACGAGATGAACCGATGGCCAGGTTCGGGCGGACTCACTTGCTTCCCTCACGGAGGGGGTGAGAGCACGGTCGACTACATTTTGGGTACCATCTCTGGAGCTTCACTTATCCCCTCACTTAGTATTGGACGATGCCCACTTGGTGCTGACCATACATTTATCACATTCACACTTTCATCTCCTATCCCATTAGACCCTCCTTCACCCATTGAGCCACGCACCACAATACACTTCACGCACGAGCTCTCACATGTGTATGCACACCACTTACACACTAGCCTACTATCCCTCCATCCATTCTCACCTTTGGACACACTCATGTCACAAATCACCACCATCCTCATGACTCAGCCATCCATAGCTTTCCACATCGCACATATACAGATCCTCCATGCATAGGATCCATGCCCCAGAACCATTGGTAAGATGCAGATTGTCGAGAACTCAGAAAACATTTACGGATTTTAGAGCATAGAGGGGATATTACACACAGACAAGCACAGCGTCGCATGCAGAACCTTACTCGCCACAAGCGGTGGGAGTGGGAGGAGAGACACTACTGGGATATTTACCATTTGCTCATGAGTCGGGATAGTGCAGTGGCATGGTGACATCTCAGGGAGAGGAGACAGCAGTCACCCATTCGAGACCCGAGCATTTGGCATAGCTACGCACGGAGCCTATACGAGATCCAAGACCAGCCCCCCATCCCCAGGCCTCAGAGCTCATGCCCCACTACCTCTTACTTCTTCACATCCACCATGGTGAGCCGCGCTATTTCACACATGCAGCATGGCAGAGCTCATGACCAGTTCAATTTACAGGCAGAGCACCTCATATATGGACGCAGGACTCTAGCACCACTCATTGCCCACCTCTTCAACCGTGCACTCATTGAAGGGTTCCCTTACTCATGGACTGAGCACATCATAGTGCCCATTCATAAGTAAGTTGACGTTATGGATCAAGCTACATATCAGACGATCATGATTGGCCCCACATTGGCCCAATTATATGGGACAGTGCTAGAGACAGAGTTGAGCACTCTCGCAAAGAGGAAGGGTATCAGGGCCGCAGGAGAGGCAGGTTTTAGATGAGATTACTCTACCATTGACCACATCTTCACTTTGAGATGCATGATCGACCAAGCAAGAGTGAGGAAGAGGAGATTATACTGCTGCTTTGTGGACTTCCGCAAAGCCTTCGGCACAGTTCCCAAGGAACGACTCTTCAGATTCCTACTCGATATCGGAGTTCCAGATGAGATGATATGGGGGATCTACGCCTTATATGAGAGAGTATCTTGTAGAGTCAGACGTCCAAGTGGCTTATCCGACTCACGTGCTAGCACTATCGGGGTGAAGCAAGGGTGACCTCTTTCACCCACCCTCTTTGGTCTATACATTGATGAGATAGTGGACTTCATACGACAACAGGGAGGGGAGGGCATTGAGGTACGAGGGACTACTGTTCATATTCTTTTATATGCTGATGATATTGTGCTAGTTTCAGAATCTGCTGAAGGTCTACATCGCCACCTATGCTGCCTAGACGACTTCTGCATACATAGAGGGCTCTCTGTGAACCTTGGTAGAACCAAGGTTATGATTTTTCATACATCAGCTCAGGTGAGGAGACATAGTTCTTTCACAGTTGCAGGCGGACCGATTGAGGTAGTCGGATCATATGTCTATCTAGGAGTGACATTCACGGCAGCCTCTGGGTTTTCTCTATGTCTCAGGCAACCCGGGATCGCACCACACGTGGATAAGCAGCACTAGCCTTGATGGAGAGACAGTGCCACCAGGCACATTCTCAGGAGCCCCGCACAAAGGGATGGCTCTTTAACACTTTGGTTACACCATCGCTCATGTATGGAGAAGCCATATGGGGGCCGAGGTTAGCTACATCAGCATGGACAGCATTGGAGAGGCCACAAATTCTCATGATTGCTGGACTCATCCGAAGCAAGCCTTCAGTACCACATGATATCATCAGAGCTGAGCTTGCTGCACCACCGATGCTAGTAGAAGCACTGTTCCAGACAATATACATACTACACAGGATACAGAGCATGGACACAGAGCGCATCACTTATCGAGCTTTCCAGGTGTCACACGACATGGCACTAGCAGGTGACACCTCCTCATGGTATGCACAAACACGAGATTGGCTGACCCATCATGGATTTGACATAGACAGACTACCACCTCTGCGGTTCGACTTACAGGTCCCCACCTATTCGCTCTCCCACCACGAGAGGAACAGGGTCATTCGCAAGGAGATATGGCATACATACATACAGAGGACATGGATTAGCCCCAGGGATACACTGCCGTTGAAAATGCTCTACTACAGTGAGCATTTTCTACAAATCTCAGATCAGAGCTTTATTGAGACTCCACGATACATGAAGACACTTACCACATAACCTCAGAGTCGTCATTGGGAAGCTCCGAGTTTCATCACATCAGCTTGAGATCGAGAGGGATCGGACCAAATGGGTACCTAGAGAGGAGAGGTGGTGCCCATTATGCCATACAGAGATAGAGAGTGAGGAGCACTTTGTTACCAGATGTCGCGCACACTTAGATCTACGAGCACAATTCCATATAGAGGAGTCACTACAGTTGTGCATGACCATTGGAGACCAACGCAGGTTGGAACAATTCCTCACAAGAGCGTATGAGCGTCGAGAGCAGTTGCTACAGCCCACGCATGAGACACGGATGAGTACACAGCGGACCATTACTGAGTTCTTTCAACGAGATGGGCTACATCATACGAGCCCACCTTCCAAAGGCATGGGGCTAACGCTCCAGTAGGCAGTGGCAGTGTTGCATCGCAACGCGTTGCGATGCGTTCGCAACGCAACATCGCAACGTCGCCGAAACGGCCTCATTGAGGCATTTTCGACTTTCAACCCGAGATCTTAGATTTGGACTGTGGAAGAGCAAAACAGCAAGCTTCAAGAAGGTTCAAGGTACTTTATTACACACACACCCTCACACACGTGACCCCCCTATCTATTGCAACTTGCTTCCTATCTTGAGTCCTCTCCAAGCTTCTAACCTCTTCCATCAACATGCCTAAAGCAAAACAAGCATGTTGGGAATATGTGACAAGCCAAGGAAAGATGGGCTCCGGGGGTAGTGAGAGATGGACTTGCAAGCTTTGTGGCTATAGTGGAGCCGGTGGAGCCGATAGGATCAAGGCGCATCTTGGAAAATTAAGTGGCATAGGAGTTGCACCTTGCAAAGAGCCAATGCCCGAAGCTATAAAAGGAGAGCTAATGGCATGGGTAGCTCAAAAAGCCCAAGGTAGAAGGAATAGTGGAGCCCAATCCCAAGCTAGATCATTTGCAAGCGGTTCACAGGGTTCTTGTGATCCCCAAACTCAAGCATCTCAAGCTCATGAGGCTTCCATAGACATTGACATAGAGCATGAGCCACCAAGAAAGAGTACAAGAGTAGAGCATGATCCACAACAGTGTGGTTAGCAACGGGATGGCAACGTCGTAGGCAACGCGTTAGCAACGTGTTAGCAACGTGAGGAAGTTGCGAACCTAAAGTTGCGATAAAGTTTCCTATAATTCAATTTTTTTTATCAATTTTTTATTATTTTTTTAGATTTTCAATACCCTAACTGTATAAATCCTCTTATAAATGCTTTAATATATGCAAAAACACACATAAGCATTATATATCAACGTTTAAACATTTCATATATAGATCATTTGACGTCGACACCTGACCTGCATTTCAACTTGGAAATTTGATCACAATGTGAATGCACATTAACTTTTAAGTCAAGCACTAGTAAATAGATCACATTTCAAACTTCATAGGAATACTCAATAAATTCACAAATCACCCTTAAAACTTAAATACTCAAGTGACAAGAATGGAGATGGAACTTGGAAGTGAGCAATGAGCACATGCCACAAAATACAATAATCAATTATAATGCAAAATCTAGGTACATGAGTCATCTCAAAGAGTCAAAACAAAAGTCAAGAGTCAAGACAATCATACTATCATCTAAATGTCATAAATACATATCCAATGTCCATAACCACTGATGACTGATCAATGACTCATCAGTCATGACTCATGTGACATGTCCAAATAAATATACAAATATAAGTCAGTCCAAGAGTCAATCATCAGAATCTGACTCAGTATCTGATGAAAACTCATCCTCATCAAGCTCATCCTCATCCTCATCCTCATCCTCTCTACCATGTGGAGCAGAACTAGTAGAGGCCCCTGCAAATGCTACGGCTCGTGATCGAGTACGTGTCTGGGAGCGAGTCTGATGCTGTGGCTCGGTCAACTCCTGATATAACATGCTGTAAAGGTCCAACTCCTCTGAAGGTATAGTAGGCATCTCATGGACCTTCTCTATGTCAATGTGGTCAATGTTGACCTGTCGCACATCTGCTGTATGATCTCCGCTCTCCAAAAGGCGCAAGTTGCAGTGGCAATATACTAGCCGCTCCAACTGTGCAGTAGATAAGCGATTCCTCTTCTTTGTGTGGAAGAGGGCCCAAGTGCTCCAATTTCTTTCACATGGACTAGCGCTACAGTCCTGTGAAAGAACGCGGATGGCAACTGATCTCTGCATGTTCCATAAAAAGTATGCATTATTTGCTTGAATTATGAGTTCAAAATTATGAATTAAAATTTAAATGAAACTTAGAAGTTTGTACTTACTACTTACCAACTCAGGTGCAGATAGGCCATATTTCTCCCACCAAGACACAGGTGACAACTGACTAGACCGGAGCATGGCGGTATCTTTCCCAAAACTACCCCATAGTTCCGGAATAGTAGGAGCTGATCCTCAAATGTCAAGCGCATATCAACATCATCAGGATATAATCTACCTATGTATGAAGTCCATGCACTGTCAAGCTCATGATCCAACATATGCATCTCAGTTCTCCATAAGGGGTGTAGAATGTGAGCCATACCATGAATCGGTCGATGGAACCAACCCCATCAATCCCTCCGTATAGATCTAATCTCATCAAGCCTATTTATCCAAGAGTCAAGAATCAAGAATCAATATGAATGCAGGTGACATGTCATTGATGATTGGTAATATAAATAAGAATAATAAAATTTGAATGTAACATTATCAAAATGCATATGGCATACCTGTCTGAAGAAATAGAAGTGCATCGAGCAAGGGACTCCCCAACACGGTCCATATACTCGTAAACGAGGCCTATAGTACTCCCCTCCATGTCAACAATGCGTAGCATGGAGTATAGAGGCTTCATCACTCCCACCAAAGCCTCTACCTCTCTCCAAAAACTGTCACTCAAACATGTAATGCATACTGACTCTGCTTTACTGCATGTATGGCCACTCCATGCAAGCCACTCCTGAGAAACAACTGTTTGCATAAGTGATTGCCTCACTCGAAGCAATCTCTCCATCACAATGCACATATAAGCAAATCTGGTCTTTGCTTGCCTAAGAAGCTCCAAATCACTGTATGATCTGAAAATGGAAAGCAACTTTGGCCTCTTCGTGAACAAGGTGACCACTCTCTGACATGTGGAAAAAATCTCATGTATCCAAGGGACCTTCCCAACATCCTCAATCAATAAGTCTATGCTATGAGCTGCACATGGAGTCCATACAATGGATGGGAACTCCTTCTCTAACATCTGCCCCATGGAAACACAATTACTTCCATTGTCCGTTATGACTTGGACAACATTCTCCACTCCAATCTCCAAGACTGCCTGTCTGATATGTCCAAAAATGTACTCCCCTGTGATGGATAGGCCTGGAGTAGATGCATCAATGGCACGTAGGAACATGGTACCTTTGCAACAATGAACAAGTATATTATATACATTTCTTTTCCTAATGTCTGTCCATCCATCACGCATCAAAGTGCAGCCATATTTCTTCCAGGTCTCTGCCATAGGCTCCAATTGCTTTTGCACAATTTCTTTTGTTCTTCTCAGCTCACTTCCTCTTAGTTCTTCATAAGAAGGCCCTTCCCACTCAACCCCAAGCCTACTCACCATTTTCATGGCCTCTTTCCATGCGGGAGTGCGCACCACATTAAAACTTAAACCACATTTAATGAAGAGCCTCATAATACCTTGGGTGGCCTCCTGCTTCCCTTGCTTTTGCAAACTAGCCCGTATGGATGATGCATGTAAGCTGCCACGACCTGTAGGAATGCTCTGACTCTCCCGTGGTCTCTTTTGCTGCTGCTCTGATGCATGTGCTACCTCCTCTGTCTCCAAGGACTCCTCAACAAGAGGGGCTGAAGGAAACTCCCCTTGAGATGCTTGGGATGAATGTCCTTGAGGAATAGAGCTCTGTGCACTACTATGTGTTTGTGCTGATGCTCTAACCCCTCTTCTCATTTCCCGTGCTGCAACCCATTCCAAAAGCTCTTCTTTCATCTTCTCTGGCATTGGTTTAGAGCAAGGACCAACTCCTATACCTCCAAAACGTGCTAAATGTGCTTTTATTCTATCTTCCCCTCCTGTCCCTTTGTACCCACACAAATTGCAGGTCCATCTCTCACTACCTCCTGTTCCAAACTTTCCTTGGCTCGTGACATATTGCCAACAGCCTTGTTTAGCTCTAGGCATGATGGTTGACTGCTGTAAACTCTCTCTCTCTCTCTCTCTCTCTCTCTCTCTCTCTCTCTCTCTCTCTCTCTCTCTCTCTCTCTCTCTCTCTCTCTCTCTCTCTCTCTCTCTCTCTCTCTCTCTCTCTCTCTCTCGACTTGTCTCTGCCCACAGCCCTGCTGAGTGCTCTGAGTGCTCTGGAATGAAATGAGAAAGGGCCCTCCAGCGGGCCGTTTTCGGCCCGCTGGAAGGGCCCTTTTTTTTTAATTTATACGCAACGCGTTGCGAACGCGTACGCAACGCGACGTTGCGTTGCGTACGTTGCGAAGGTTCGCAACGCGTTGCGTATGCAACACTGATCCACAAGAGCACCCACTTGGCTCTCTTGGAGGAGCATCTATACGTGCTAGCTTGCAACAACAACGTAAACAAGAAGCCACACAAGCCATCATGAAAGCTTTTATACAATGTGGTTTGTCTTTTAATGTTGCACGGACATCGGCATGGAGAAATGCCATTGAGAAGGTTTCACTATTAGGGTTTCGTTGGCAAGGGCCTACCTATGAAGACTTGAGGACAACGGAGCTCAAAAAAACAAAGGAAGCATTAGAGAGAGAGCTTGAGCCCATGAAAGAGACATGGGCAAAGTATGGATGCACAATCATGTGTGACGGATGGACAGACATACGAAAGAGAAATGTGTACAACATTTTGGTGCATTGTTGCAAAGGGACCATGTTCCTTCGAGCCATAGATGCATCAGCTGCTGGTACTACAGTCACAAGTGAGTGAACTGATTTTTGAATTTTCAATTTATATTTGATTGTGCAATGATCAATCATGCTGCATGCATGTGGCATCTCACATGTGCATTTGCCTTCTGCATGTGCATGTGCATGTGCATGTGCATGTGCATGTGCATTGTGCATGTGCATGTTGCAATGTGCATTGTGCATGTGCATGTGCATGTGCATGTGCATTGTGCATGTGCATGACATATGTGCATGTGCATGTGCATGTGCATGTGGCATGTGCATGTGCATGTGCATGTGCATGTGGCATGTGCATGTGGCATGTGCATGTGGCATGTGCATTGTGCATTGGCATGTAATATGTATGTATGTACTATGTATGTACATGGCACATGCACAATGCACATGCACATGCACAATGCACATGCACATGCACATGCACATGCACATGCACATGCACATGCACATGCACATGCACAATGCACATGCAATGTGCACATGCACATGTGTCATGCACATGCACATGCACATGCACATGCACATTGCACGTGCATTGTGCATTGTGTAGTGTGCATGTGCATTGTGCATTGTGCATTGTGCATGACACATGTCAAGATAAATTATAATTTATCAATTGATTAATGATTCATTGTGTTATATGGTAAACAGGTGGATTCATTTATGATCATATCCGTCAAGCTATCATGGACATTGGTGTAGAAAAGGTAGTCCAGGTGGTTACAGATAATGGAAGCAATTGTGTGGCTATGGGCAAGCTTCTAGAAGAAGAATTCCCTTCTATTGTGTGGACACCGTGTGCTGCCCATTGCATTGATTTGCTGATAGAGGATGTGGGGAAGATACCATGGATTTACACCATTTTTACCACTTGCATAAAAGTGGTCTCTTTGTTCACAAAGAGACCAAATTTGCTTGCTATATTTCGGTCTTACAGTGATATTGATTTGGTGAAGCCCGCGAAGTCCAGATTTGCATACATGTGCATAGTCGTGGAAAGATTATTAAGAGTGAGGCAAGCACTGATGCAGACAGTTGTATCACCTGATTGGTTAGCTTGGGATGGACATACTAGTCCAAAGGCAGAGCTTGTACGACGCACATGTTTGGATAACAGCTTTTGGAGGGATGTGGAGGGATTAGTGCGGGCCTTACAGCCCTTATATTCACTCATACGCATAGTAGATAGAGAGGGCTGCACACTTGGACTTGTTTATGAGTTCATGGATCGTGTCGGAGAGTCTATACAGAGATGTCCTTATTTGACATTGGAGAGGTAAGTTGAAACTTGGGTAACCATATTTTATTTTTTGTATGAGCATTCATGTTCAACTTTCAAGTCTTGACTCTTCAACATTCTTAAATCTTATTGTTTTCTAACTTGATTTGTTTTTTATCCATAGGATAGAGGAAATAAAAGGAATATGGAGGAAGAGGTGGGATTGGTTCCATCGCCCTATACATGGGATGGCCAATCTACTACATCCTTTATGGAAATCTGCATCACAGTCATTGGATATGGAGCTTGTGACTGCTTGGAATGACTATGTAGATTGTTTGTATGGATCTTCTGATGTGGAGCTACGTGGGAAGTTGGAGCTTCAGCTCACTCAGTTTCAGAATAATGGACTTTTTGGTAGACACAAAGCATGCTTGAGAAGCATGCAGTTGATGCCTGTGACATGGTGGGAGAGATACGGTGTTGGTACACCTGAGCTAGTAAGTGACAAGTCATTTCAATTTCCTTTTGAGTCTTTAACTAATAAGTTATAACTTTGAAGTTTGTCTCATGAGTCATTCCTCTTCTTAATGAACTCTTTCTTTTTTATCTTGCAGAGAAAGTTAGCCATCCGCATACTTTCACAAGACTGTAGTGCCAGTCCATGTGAAAGGAATTGGAGTACATGGGCCCTCTTCCATACAAAGAAGAGGAATAGACTATCTACATTGCAGTTGGAGCGGCTTGTCTATTGCCACTGCAACTTGCGTTTATTGGAGCGTGGTGGCCACTCAGCAGAGGTGTGGCAGGTGAACGTCGATGAGCTTGATATAGAGAGGGTCCATGATATACCTAGCATTCCGCCAGAGGACCTTGATCTATATGACATGCTCTATCAGGAGTTGACAGTGCCACAGCATGATACGAGGGCATCTCGATCTCGTTCTTGTCATAGAGCACACAGTGTACCAGGTCCATTTACTAGTAGGAGGCATCTATTAGTCGAGCACCACATGATGATGATGATGATGATGATGATGATGATAGTGATGATGATGATGATAGTGATGATGATGGTGATAGTTATTAGTGACTCAGAGGATTTTGAGGATTGATGACTGCTCATGTGACATGTCATATGTATTATGATATTATGACTTATGATTTACTTGATATTGATTGATCATTGTATTATTGACATTGTAGTTTATTGTTTGACTACTTAGTGGTATCATGTGACATGGATGATGG